>CAWUPB010000838.1:0-235515 GCA_963924115.1 Dovyalis caffra | reverse complement strand
ATTTTATAATTTTTAGACCTATACATTAAGCGTTGTATCCATTATGGTGAGGGTTGTTTCAAAATGCATTCTCGCTGGAATTTCGAGAGAAGAATCCGTCCAAATCTTGTGAGATTTATTGGGTGATGTTAAATTGATTTTTGAGAAAAACTTATAGAATAATAGTTTTTTTTCTATATGTCTACTAGCTCTCTATAAACTTTCATAATCTTTGGATATATATAGAAAGAGTTATGCACATTTTAGTATAGATGAGTTAAGAGGTAACATTGCTGGAATTTTGAAAAAAAAGAAATTCCAAATTTTAAAAATGGAAATTTTCGAATTTTTTTATGAAAGAAAGTAGGTTTAGTTACTTGAATTAAGTTAATTAGTGAGTTTAATTAGTCTAAATTTTATATAGACACCTAAGCAAATGCAATAAATGAATTTAAGGCCAACTCACCCATTATAGTCCCAAAGGAGCCACCTTTCCCCATGACTCATCCATAACTTTTACACCTTCTCCCATTAATTTCTAACACTTGTAGCTGAAGGGAAGTAAGTATATATATATATATATATATATATATATATAGCAAGTGTTAAAATGGTGAGAAAAATTTTAGCAACCCGTAGGTACCAAAAATTGGGAGAGAAAAGGCAAGAAAGAAAAGAAAGGAAAAAAAACGTGAGGAGAGAAAGGAAGGGAAAGGAAAAGAGAGAGAAAAAGGAAGGGAAAGGAAAAGAAAGAAAAAAAAAGCTAAGGAAACCTAACCACATCTAAGCTAGATAAGTGGGTTTTACTTCATGCTTGTTCTTTCAATGAATTTAATTCATGATTTAATTAAGTTATTGCTCGTATTGTTATGGTTTGATTTGTATTGGCTTGGTGTGGATGGCTTGGTTTGAATTTATTGGTTATATTGTCTCTATGTACTCCTTGAAGTCTATCATGCCTAGTGTATATTTTATCATGCGTTGATGATTATGGGATAAAAAATTTAAGGACTTGGACCAAAAATGGGGATGAAGAAATTGGAAGAGAAATAAAGGAATGCTTAGGGCTTTCTTAAAAACCTATTTGGCCTAGGAATCTCAAAGTGAGCACAATTGGATTTCTTTTATGAACTTTAAGGCCTACAACCACTAGCAATCCAAGTAAGTGCAAAATAATAAGCTAGAGTGGAAGAGATTTAATAAAAATGGAAGGGAAACCTTAGGCTACTTTTAGGACTTTATGACCTTCCAACCTTGTGATTAAGAGTTAAATTACATTTAAACAAGTGTAAAATAAAATACTAAGAGGTAAGAATGCAAGAGTAAAATCGAATTCATGACCTAGGCCCATTGGGGACAAAATTCGGCTATAAATACCTAAGCTAGGGTTAGGAAAGAAATCCTAATTTGGTACGTATGGATTAGTTAGTCCCAACCATCCAGATCTTCCGAGTAATGATTTAATAGTACCTAGAATAGAATTTTACCTTGGTATGCTACAAAGCGACCCTTAAAATCAATGGCCACGTAAATCAAGTGAAATGACAAAACTCATCAAAAATAATCGAGAAAGCGTGCCCACGTGCAAAAGAAAATTGGTGGCCACATAAATCAAGTGAAATGACGAATCTCACGAAAAATAACTAAGAAAACGTGCCCACGCGCATAAGAAAATTGGTGGCCAAACTATTACTAGTGAGCGAGTGATGGGCCCTCCTTGAGGGAATACAAGTATAGGAATGGTATGGAAATGTATGAAAACCCCGTGTGGATTGGACCTAAGGAGACCCCGTGTGGGTCGGACCTACGGGAATCCTATGTGGGTTAGACCGATGAAAATATCTAGAACCAAACCCCGTATGGGGAAAGAATTTTTAGTATAAGGTTGGTGCCCCTAATATGTTTAACACGGTAAACATAACATCACTTGCACCATATGCATAATGGGTGGTTTAAGACAAGCCAATTGATTGAGAAATGGTTTATACATCTAGGTTTAATAACCTAACTGGAATAAATGGGTATTAGTAGTCCAGATACTCAGGTCGTGTGCCTACACTATTAGATGATGGATTCTTGCTAATAGTAGTTACAATAAGGGATATTTCCGTTGTAGCAGAAGATGATTCGAGGATCATTTGGATGAAATCAAGTTGTGTGCTTGTGCTATTAGACGATGGATTCCTATTAACAATAGTTACAATGAGGGATAATTTCGTTGTAGCAGAAGGTGATTTGTGGGCCACCCGGATGATAAATAGAGTAGATCGGCTAATACCTGTGGTACCCAAGATTAAAATTTATAAGTATGATGAGAAGTCAAAATAACATTGCATATCACTTGTATCACCCCACTTACTAAGCTTCGACTCACCCTCTTGTTATTTTTATGTTGTGACAGGGAAATGATAGGTTGGTACGGATGCGACCGGCTCCTCCTAACCGGCTCATGTGAGGCACCATATATTAGTTTTTATTTTGTCCGTAAATTTAGGGTATAGAGTTCGTGAGAAATTGAATATTGCCTATAATGTTTTATTAATGTATTTAATTATGTTATCTAAATTTTATCTTAAGGAGTTATATACGTAATGTGTTGTTAAAGTTTTAAGAATATCATAAGAGAACTACTTAGAGTTTAGGGTATGTCGGCGTAACGTACTTCATCCAGCACTCTACTTGGGTAGTAGAAATATGATCAGGGTGGGGGCATTACAATATGGTATCGGAGTAATGGTTTAGGGAGTTGGATAAAATCGTAAGTGCCACATGAGCTCGAGGACCGATCCGCTTCCTGGATGGTAATTTTAATTTCCGGTTCACTTAAACTATGTATGTTTTTTATTGTGTAATATATATAAATTTTCATTTAAAATTATTAGTAACAACAAACCTTATCACTCGTAGATGGCAGCTTTGTATCGAGTACCAAACGTGCCCGAACGCGATAAGCAATGGGCGATGATAGCTGCGTTTAGGGCCGAGCTAAATAACCTCATTATAGTTCCGTAACGGGACCCGGTGGTGCATATTGTGCGATTTCATGGCCTACTTCAACGAATTGTATTCATCGATGCTTTTTTTAATTGGTATTTTAGCTTGGACTTCCTTCGGATAACTTTACGTCGGACTCTCCCATCGGGAGACCAACAATTATTAGACGAAGTTTGGAAAGACATGTAGACCAACACTTTTATCAAGCTCTAATTCGGACCTTTCTACCAACCCGAGCCGGACAATCCCTCATTCGACCGATGTACGGATGGGGACTATCCTTACCCATTGCTCGTGAGATAGTCCATACGATAATAGAAAATCGTATTGATCGTTGGTTACTAGAGGGTTCTTTTCCTCGACATGTCCGATAAATAAGTTAATAGGGATCTCATCGCATGACGTGGTGTCTTTTGTATGTTCTATAATGTAAATAGGAGTGCTTTTGATTTAAATATAGCACAAAAACCTAGTAAAGGTGTGTATGAGATGCGTACTATGTATGAAAATGTATAATTAGCATTAAATGCTAAAATCCATACTAAAACTAATGTGAACTTAATGTGCATATAAAGATAAACTATGTCGTCAAGAAAGAACCATATACGAGCGGAGGTGAAGGGACCTCCAACGATAATAGCCCGAACTAACAAGAAATGCTGAATCAAATGATGGAAATAATGCAACAATAGCAACAAACTCTACAAAGAAATACAACAAATTCACACTAAACGGATGAGGCGAGCTTTTAGCTATACAACAACGACTCTCCACCCCAACGACAGGAATGATGCGGTAGAAAGGTTTCGTAAGATAAACCCTCAAGAGTTTATTGGGGGAGTGAACCCAATGATAGATGAGGAGTGGATTAAGTCTCCGGAGGCAATATTCAAATATCTATAGTTTTTCAACCACGAACGAGTGTCGTGTGCTATTTTCTTATTAACTAAGGATGCCCGCACATGGTGGGAGAGCGCGCGACTAACCGTAGACGTGATGACTTTAACTTGGGAAGGATTTAAGGAGGTCTTCTATAATAAATACTTTACCACGGATGTGAGGGCCAATAAGATTTAAGACCTTTTGAAGTTAAAGCAAGATGGGATGTCGATCCGTGAATATGTATGAAATTTTGAACAAGGTCGTAGATTCATCCCATTTATTACTAAGGACAAAAATCTAAAAAGGAACGCATTCCCGACAAGGTTAAACCCAAGAGTGCAAAGTATAGTGCGGATGTCACTGCCAATACCTTCTCGGAAATGGTGGATAAAGCGATGATAGCCGACGAAGATCGAAGGAGATTTCGAGGGACTTACATCAAAAGAGGTAAGGGTTTAGATTTGGAGCCTCTTCATCGGGACCAGTGAGATGATTTCCGCATAGGAATTTCAACCGACGTCATGGTCCGGAAAACTCTCGAGCCATCAAACCGACACCATATGTTCCGAGATCATCGTTGAGCAACTAACCAAGGTCAATGATAGGCAATCCGCCCCGAGTGTAGAAAGTGTAGAAGATTCCATATCGGGAGTGTAGATCGGACATCCGGGTATGCTACATCCGTCAAAAGCCGTGGCACATGTCCTACAATTGCCCACAAGTATAGAAACTAGGACCGGGAAGAGTATCTCGCTCGGGTGTACACTATGACATCGAAGAGGCGGATCGGAGGGATACAACCGTAATTCACCGTAATGCCTCAATCCTTGGTTTAATTGCATATGTTTTAATCAATTCGATGTCATGCATTCTTTTATATCAAACACATTAATGAAAATCCTAGGAGTCAAACCGGAGACTTAGCCATAAGATATCTTATAGCGATTCCTTCGGTGACACTATAGAATCGTCAAGTGTGGTTAAAAAGTGTTAGGTACATATTGAAGATAGAAGATTAGAAGTTGATCCGATAGTGCTAGACCTTCGGGATTTTGATTTGATCCTAGGGATGGACTGGTCGACAAAGCATGGTGCCAACATAGATTGTCGAGGAAAAAGGGTAACTTTTGATCTATCCGAAAGTCAACGAGTTAGAGTTTAAGATTGATTTAAAGCTTTTAATGGAATTGATCATTTTGGCTATTAAAACTCAAAAAATGCTAGGAAAAGGATGTATGAGGTACTTAGCGCATGTGATGGATAGTCAAGTGGAGCAAAAGTTAAAACCGAAAGATATAAAGATTGTACGAGAATATATAGATGTGTTTTCGTAGAGTTTGACCACGTTACCACCTGGAGAGGGAGATAGAGTTTGAGATTGAATTAGAGCCGGGTACGGTTTCGATTTCGAAAACCCCCTATAGAATGGCTTCTCTTAAGCTAAAGGAGTTGAAGTTGCGGTTATAAAACTTACCGAATAAAGACTTTATACGTCCTAGTTCCTCACCTCGAGAAGCTCCAGATCTTGTTCGTGAAAAAGAAGGATGAAGTCTAAGGCTATGTATCAAATATCGAAACTAAATCGGGTGATCGTTAAAAATAGGTACCTATTGCCCCGGATCGATGATTTATTTAACCAATTACAAGAGGCGATGGTATTCTCTAAAATAGACTTATAATCTAGATATCACCAATTAAGGGTGAGATCGAAAAACATGAAGAAGACAGCATTCGTAACTAGATATGGTCACTACGAGTTTTTAGTGATGTCGTTTGGGTCGACGAACGCCCTGACCGCTTTCATGGACTTGATGAATCGAGTCTTCAAAGGGTTCCTAGACAAGTTTATCATTGTATTCATCGATGATATCCCGGTTTACTCTCGAAGTGAGAAGGAGCATATGAAACATTTGAGGGCCACTTTGCATACACTAAGGGAGCGATAGTTGTATGCTAAATTCAAGAAGTGTGAATTTTGGCTAGAGCAAGTAGCTTTTCTAGACCATATGGTGACGAAGGAAGGCAAGCACGATAGACTCAAAGAAAGTAGAGGCTATTCGAATTGGCCTACCCCGAAGACCGTAATGGAGGTACCAAGCTTTTTAGGATTAACGAGTTATTATCGGAGATTTATGGAAGGCTTCTCGAAGATAGCTAGGGCTCTTACTAACTTGATGAAAAAGAGCACCGGATTCTAGTGGACGGATGCTTGTGAAGAGAGCTTACAAGAGCTAAAACGACGGCTAGTCACGGCTCCAGTGCTAACCATTCCGTCCAAGGATGAAACTTTTTAGTTTATACGGACGCCTCTAAACATGGATTAGGAGTGGTGTTGATGTAAAATGGGAGAGTAATAGCTTATGCGTCATAGAAATTAAAGGAGTACGAGCGAAACTATCCGACATATGACCTAGAATTAGCGAGCAGTAGTCTTTGACCTAAAAATCTGGAGACATTATTTATATGGGGTAAAGTGTGAGATATACACGGATCATAAGAGCTTACGATACATCACATAAAAGGAGCCGAACATGAGACAAATAAGGTGGCTATAGCTGGTAAAGGACTATGACTCGTATAATCAACTACCACCTAGGTAAAGCTAATGTTGTTGTCGATGCCTTGAGCAGGAAATCAATCGTTACGATGTGGGTGACCCGTACGCCGATAATGAAGGACCTACAAGCACTCGGAACTAGAAATAGTTCTATAGGCTATATGAGCGTGCTATCAGCACTATTAATCCGATTGTTAGTGTAAGAAAGAATTCAAATTGAGCGAGTAAAAGGATAAAAAGTCGAAGGAATTGAAGAAAGGTATAGAGGTCTGAGCAGAGTCCGATTTTGCGATGGATGATAAAGGAATGATTAGATTCAAAAGAAGGCTATGTGTTCCCGCAAGTAGAGGACATTAAAGATGAGATATTAAAGAAAGCACACACAACCCCATATTCAATACACCCAAAGAGTACAAAAATGTATCAAGATTTACTGGTAGTATTATTGGTGGCCTAGAATAAAGAAAGATGTAGTCGACTTTGTGGCAAGGTGCCAAACTTGTCAACAAGTGAAGGTGGAGCACCAAAGACCCTCAAGAACATTAAAGCCACTAGCAATTCCGGAATGGAAGTGGGAGCATGTAACTATGGACTTCGTCATAGGATTGCCAAGATCGGATAGAGGGTTAAATGCCATTTGGGTAGTCGTAGACAAGTTGACTAAATCAGCATATTTTCTTCCCGTCAAAACCACCTATGATCTAAACTAATATGCCCAATTGTATCCGGACAAAATCATAAAACTACATGGGATTCCGATCTCAATTGTGTCGGATCGAGATCTTAGATTCACCTCTCGTATTTTAGAAGAGTTTGCATAAGGCCATGGGCACCAAACTCAATTTCAACAAGGCTTATCATCTACAAATCGATGAAAAATCCGAACGTGTAATCCAAATTCTTGAAGATATGCTACGAGCGTGCGTTTTAAATTGGTCCGAAAAGTGAGAGAAATACATACCCTTAGTTGAATTTACGTATAACAATAGCTACCAAGCTTCAATTGGGACGGCTCCCTATGAGGCTTTGTATGGACGACGATGTAGATCTCCCTTGCATTGGGATGAAATAGGAGAAAGAAGGTTGCTAAGACCATAACCGGTATAGTAAACGGTCGAAGTAGTAGACCGGATCCGCCAATGAATGGAAGCGACCTCAAAGTAGACGGAAAAGTTACGCGGATAAATGAAGGAAAGATTTAGAGTTTGTGGTCGGTGATTACGTATTTTTAAGAGTCTTACCAATGAAGGGCGTACTACGGTTTGGAAAAAAATGAAAGTTAAACCCGCGATATATAGGACCGTTTGAGATACCGAAGCAAGTAAGAGATAAAGCATATCACATATTGCTACCACCATCCTTAGCAGGAGTACACAATATATTTCATGTGTCTATGATAAGAAAGTGCATTGGAGAGCCGAGTCAAATTTTGAATATAAAGTCACCGAATCTTACTCCGCATTTAACGTACGAAGAGAGACCGATCCGGATTCTCGATCGACGGTCAAACGAGTTGAAAAATAAGGAGATCGAGCTAGTTAAAATTTTATGGAAAAACCATAACCTCGAAGAAATGACTTGGGAACATGAGCAAGAAATGAAAGATAAATATCCCGAGTTATTCAAGTGAATCAATTTCGAGGACGAAATTTCTTTTAAGGAGGAGAGAATTGTAACCTCTGTAAAAACCCTTATCCGTAACGCGATGTGTATTAGAATAATTCTATATATACGTATATTAAGAGTAAGTATAATTCTCATTTAATCATGAGAAATTAATGCTTGAAATATGTAATTTATTTTAAATTAAAGTTATTGTGCTTAAGATTAATGATTTAATTATTAAAGAAATCAAATATGCAAAATCGAGTGTTTTAAGGACTATATTCTATCCGAGTTTTGTGTGAATTATTTAAGAACTTTAGGATGATTTTTGGGTCAACCTTAAAGAATGAAAGTTGTTCATCTATGTTTTGACTAGACCTGTATAAACGTTTATAATTTTTGAACCTATACATTAAGAGTTATATCCATTATGGTGAGGGTTGTTTCGAAATGCATTCTGCTGGAATTTCGGGAGAAGAATCTGTTCGAATCTTATGAGATTTATTTTATGCTTTTAGATTGCTTTTTGAGAAACACTTAAAGAATACAATTTTTTCATCTATGTGTCTACTATCTCTCTATAAAATTTCATAATTTTTGGATATATATAAAAAGAGTTATGCACATTTTAGTATAGATGGATTAGGAGGTAACAACATTTGGAATTTTGAAAAAAAAAAAAGAAATTCCAAATTTTAAAAATGGAAGCTCCATTACACCAATGAGTTAATAATATTGGATACTAATATCGTAACCCCCGTAAAAACCCTTATCCGTAACACGACGTGTATTAGAATAATTCTATATATACGTATATTAAAAGTAAGTATAATTCTCATTTCATCATGAGAAATTAATGCTTAAAATATGTGATTTATGTTAAATTAAAGTTATTTTTCTTAAGATTAATGGTTTAATTATTAAAGAAATCAAATATGCAAAATCGGTGTTTTAAGGACAATATTTTGCCCGAGTTTTGTGTGAATCATTTGAGGACTTTAGGGTGATTTTTGGGTAAAACTTAAAGAATGAAAGTTGTTCACCTATGTGTTGAATAGATCTGTATAAAATGATATAATTTTTTAACCTATAAATTAAGATTTATATCCATTATGGTAAGGGTTGTTTCGAAATGTATTCTGCTGGAATTTCGGGAGAAGAATTTGCCCGAATCTTGTGAGATTTATTTGATGATGTTAGATTGATTTTTGAGACACTTAAAGAATAAAAGTTATTTTTATATGTGTCTACTAGCTCTCTATAAAATTTCATAATTTGTGGATATATATAGAAAGAGTTATGCACATTTTAGTATAGATGGGTTAGGAGGTAACAACTGCTGGAATTTTAGAGAAAAAGAAATTCCGAATTTTTTATGAAATAAAGTAGGTTTATTTACTTGAATTAAGTTAATTAGTGAGTTTAATTAGTCTAAATTTTATGTAGACACCTAAGCAAATGCAATAAATGAATTTAAGGCCAACTCACCCATTATGGTCCCAAAGCGACCACCTTTCCCCTTGACTCACCCATAACTTTTACACCTTGTCCCATTAATTTCTAACACTTGTAGCTGAAGGGAAGTAAGTGTGTGTATATATATATATATATAGCAAGTGTTAAAATGGTGAGAAAAAATTTTAGCAACCCGTAGGTACCAAAAATTGGGAGAGAAAAGGCAAGAAAGAAAAGAAAGGAAAAAAAATGTGAGGAGAGAAATGAAGGGAAAGGAAAAGAAACAAAAAAAGAAGAAAAGCTAAGGAAACCTAACCACATCCAAACTAGGTAAGTGGGTTTTACTTCATGCTTGTTCTTTCTATGAATTTAATTCATGTATTTAATTAAGTTATTGCTTGTATTGTTATGGTTTGATTTGTATTGGCTTGGTGTGGATGGCTTGGTTTGAATTTATTAGTTATATTGTCTCTATGTGCTCCTTGAAGTCTATCATGCCTAGTGTATATTTTATCATGTGTTGATGATTGTGGGATAAAAAAAATTTAAGGACTTGGATCGAAAATGGGGATGAAAAAAATTGGAAGAGAAATAAAGGAATGCTTAGGGCTTTCTTAAAAACCCATTCAGCCTAGGAATCCCAAAGTGAGCACAATTGGATTTCTTTTATGAACTTTAAGGCTTATAACCACTAGCAATCCAATTAAGTGTAAAATAATAAGCTAGAGTGGAAGGGATTTAATAAAAATGGAAGGGAAACCTTAGGCTATTTTTAGGACTTTATGACCTTCCAACCTTGTGATTAAGAGTTAAATTACATTTAAACAAGTGTAGAATAAAATACTGAGAGGTAAGAATTCAAGAGTAAAATCAAATTCATGACCTAGGCCCATTGGGGACAAAATTCGGCTATAAATACCCAAGCTAGGGTTAGGAAAGAAATCCTAATTTGGTACGTACGGATTAGTTAGTCCCAACCATCCAGATCTTATGAGTAATGATTTAATAGTACCTAGAATAGAATTTTACCTTGGTATGCCACAAAGCAACCCTTAAAATCAATGGCCACATAAATCAAGTGAAATGACGAAACTCATTGAAAATAATCGAGAAAGCGTGCCCATGTGCAAAAACAAAATTGGTGGCCATATAAATCAAGTGAAATGATGAATCTCACCGAAAATAACCGAGAAAGCGTGCCCACGTGCAAAAGAAAATTGGTTGCCGGACTATTACTAGTCAGTAGTGATGGGCCCTCCTCGAGGGAATACGGTGTAGGAATGGTATGGAAATGTACGAAAACCTTGTGTGGGTTGGACCTAAGGAGACCCTATGTGGGTCGGACCTACGGGAACCCTATGTGGGTTAGACCGATGAAAATATCTAAAATCGAACCCTGTATGGGGAAAGAATTTATAGTGTAAGGTTGGTGCCCCTAGTACGTTTAACACGGTAAACATAACATCACGTGCATCATGTGCATAATGGGTGGTTTAAGACAAGTCAATTTATTGAGAAATGGTTTATACATCTAGGTTTGATAACCTAACTGGAATAAATGGGTATTAGTAGTCCAAGTACTTCTAGGCAATATGCCCGCACTATTAGACGATGGATTCTCGCTAATAGTAGTTACAACGAGGGATAATTCGTTGTAGCGAGAAGATGATCCGAGGATCATCTGGATGAAATCAAGTTGTGTGCTTGCACTTGTTAGATGATGGATTCCCGCTAACGGTAGTTACAATGAGGGATAATTCCATTGTAGCGAGAAGGTGACGTGCGGACCACCCGGATGATAAATAGAGTAGATCGGCTAATACCCGTGGTACCCGAGATTAAAATTTATGAGTATGGTGGGAAGTCAAAACAACATTGCATATCACATGCATCACCCCACTTACTAAGCTTCAAGCACACCTCGTAGTTATTTTTATGTCGTGATAGGAAAAGGACAAGTTGGTACGGATGCGGCTGGCTCCTCCTAATTGGCTCATGTGAGGCACCATATATTAGTTTTTATTTTGTACGTAAATTTGGGGTATGGAGTTCGTGAGAAATTGAATATTACTCGTAACATTTTATTAATGTATTTAATTATGTTATGTAAATTTTATCTTAAGGAGTTATATACGTAATGTCTTGTTAAAGTTTTAAGAATATCATAAGAGAACTATTTAGAGTTTAAGGTATGTCGGCGTAGCACGCTTCGTCCAATACCCTACTTGGGTAGTAAAAATATGATCAGGGCGGGAGCGTTACAAATACCTTCATGATGAACTCGTCCTTAAAACTCTCTATTATGCCTATCGGGAATAAGCTATTTTTAATAAGGTATCCCAATAATCATGATTGGGTATGTTTAGGCTATCTTTGTATTAATAGTTTAATGGAGAGACATTAATTATTGTCCAAACTATTAATATAAGCCAAGATATTAGGTTAATCGAGCAAGTTGGATTAATTTTTATCTCCAATATATTGACCATCAGATCGGATTATTAGTCTTAGGGGTCAATCATCCCATAAACTATATATTTTATTTCCCATTCGATGACTAGATAGTATTATTAAACTATTATGACCCTATCAATATAATTAGGTCTATATAATCAATATCATAGTTATCCCAATTCTTTTCCCTAATTAGTCCTAAACACATTTATGATTAATTTTGGTATTAGGATATATGTATTTTAGGATAGCTATGACTATCATAATTGGGTAATACTATTATTAATATATCATATTGAAAAATCAATATTAACCCTCCTTTTGTTATTAGTTATATGCCCGCTTTATCATTCATGGCTATTAACCTTTTCTCATTAATGGCAAACAGGGATAGTGAATCATATATATCTAGTATTACCCAATTAATTTAACCAAATTTACCTTAATCCTCAATCTACTATAGTTAGACATCTATATAATGGTTGTAATGATAATAGTCTACTAAAGATTTAGTTAATGTATCATATTAAATTGACCGTATTAATGGTCATCACCATAGGTTAGATTATAACTCATTAGTGACTAAGTAAAGATAAAGGAAAAAATGGTCCAACTTGGACAGCCATGACAATGATATAAATGGTCAAACCCTAATATAGGCCTATATTGGTAACCCATAACTATTATATCTTCAAAGAGTAGTATTTGCCCCATATTGCCATCCGATAATCAAGCTATCCCTATATGTATTAGTTACGAGTCCGTAGTAATCAATCGACATTATGAACTCACCTATCTCTCATTATATCTATGGTATGAAATATGTGTAATATCATCCACTAGTAGTACACATGTTTATACCCTACTCCAATATCATTCCATAATAATATCCTCATACTAGATATATGAATAATATTATTAGGATCATATTAATCATATGAATAGTATTTCATATCCCCAATGTAATTGACATAATATTATTGTACCAACATATACTCTTATATTATATTAATCTAGTTAATTTTCTCCTTTATAGAGTAGGGAATAAACTATTAATATAGGATCATAGCCCCATAATGCTAATAATATTATTATCTATTATATAATAGTCTATCCTAGGGTTAACTTGATAATTATCATAATACCTAAACATACCCAATAGGTAAAGGTTAACCATTACCGATAGACTATATTAGGGGCCTATATAGCGAATTATAGGATACCTTACAATCAATCAAATTGGTAATGTTATACAAGTCATGAATTGATGAGAATAAAGAAAGTTAAGGTTATATTGATGGAAACCAAGGAGCCAAATAGGGACAACAAGGTGGCATCTCCAAGGGAAATCCAAGATGGCTAGTTTGGAATTTTAAGATTTGATCCATCACACAGTAAAGATTTTCCAATGATGTGGGCTAGGCTAAGAAGCTTAAAGAAGCTCTCCATAGGCTGATTCAAGAATGTTGCACAAAATGCACTTTCAAGGGCCCAAGGGAGTGTTGTGGCTCCATCTTAAGATAAGAGGGGGATCCAAGACTTATCATCTAATCCAAGTCTAAGATTGGGCTCCTTAAATTATATTGGGTCTATTTTGTTATATCTAACTTAATTATAATTAGAACTAATTAATTAAGTCGAATTTGGGCTCAATGTTTTAACCCTATTATTTTCATATTCTTTCAAGTCCATTAGGATTTGTTTATGTTCTCCTTAGATGGCAAGGACATGTAGAGTTCTTTTAGGGTTAGGAGTGGCACGTTAGCCTATATAAAGGCTGGTTTAGCTCTATTTTAGACACACAATAATTTTGAAGGCTAATAAATTTGAGAGGATTTTCTTCCTTTCTTATTTTGAGAACTAAATCTAAATTATCAAGAATTACAATCCTTATGGCATCTCTAAACTTATCATCCTCCATAAGGTGTGGCATTCTTCACTCGTATTGCAATATAGCTTTGGTTCTTGCCTCTTTATAGGCAACGGGTCGGGTTTTACTTATTGTAACTTGATTGGGCATGTTTTTAGGGTTGTCTAGTGACAAAGTTGTGTGAGTCTCTTGTCTTTATATGTGGGGTTCACATCGGTTGGTATCGAGCATAGGTTATGCAAAGTAAGGTTGGTTATCCATAGTCCTCGCATCTTTTATTTTGTATCTGTCTTGTTTTCTTGGTTGCATCTTCCTTATTATTCAGCCATATCTTTTCTTGTTTGAGTCTCGTGTTCCTTTGCTTAATAAATTGAGCCTTATATTAAAAAATAAAGAGAAAAAAGAGGAAAAAGTCTGATTTATAGTTAACTTGTTTTTCAATATAAATCAAGTTTTTTCAATATCTTTTGTTCTATTATGTGTCTTGTATTTTCATTTCCAAATTGAGTTAGTTCAAATACATAAAAAAAAAAAAAACATAAAAAGAAGTCTGATTTGTTTTGTTTCGTTGTGTCTCATTTGTTATTATCTTGTTTAAAATTCAATTCAAATTAGTTCTAGTATCATTCTTAGTGTTCCAAAACTTAAAATTTTTATTTGAATTGGTTTGTCAATTCCTTGTTCCAAATCTATCCGAAATTCGATCCTTGGAAAGTGAATTGTTGAGTCACTTGCAATTGGTTAGTTCTTGTGTGGTTTGAATTAGTATGTAGAAGAACCAAATGAGTGAGTTAGAGTGGTAAAAGGCTGAAGAGTGTGAACGTATTAAAGAAAAAGCCTAAAAGAGAGCAAACACGAGCATTGAGTGGCATCAATTTGAGTGAAACATGTGAGGGAATATGTGTGTGTGAGGAATTTTTATTACTAACAAATTTTATGTATGTTTTAAACATGTCAAAAGATAAAAATCATAAGGAAGAGGGTGAAGTGATTGTTGATAATGATATTTATGGTAAGTCATTGGTAATTATACACTTTAAGCACGCAAGTGAAAAGTGAGGAGGAGGCATGGAGAGATAATATTTTTTAGACCCGATGCCATGTCTTCAATAATAAGGTCTATCATTTGATAATAGATGAGGGTGGTTATGTCAATGTTGCTAGTCCTAAGTTAGTTGAAAAATTGAGTTTGTCACTAATTGAACATGTAATAACCGGTACCCATCGAAACTAAAATTAAACAAAAATTTAATATTAAACACAAGGGACACATATTTTAAGGGTGTAAAATAATCCTTAAGAACTTCAACGAATATATATAATAGTTAAAATAGTTTTTCTATGCTTAAAGGATATTTTATTGATTTTACGCTTTATGAATAGTAGTTTTTGCAAGAAATACTTAATTACAACATGTTGTTTATGAATGAAAAATAATTTGTGTGCTTAGAATAATTTTTAGAGGGGTGTTGAATTATTTTATATGTTTGAATGAATTTTATTATGTGCTATGAATATTTTATTTGAATTTTGGTATGTTGGAATAGTGTTTTTATAGGTAAAGAATTTAATTAGGCACCTTAAGAGTATGAGGAATTTTTTTAAGAGCATAGAATAACCATATGGGATGTGTGAGAGTGCCTAGAAAATTTAAATTAATTTTAATAAGTATAGGGAATATTTTTAATAGAAAATAGTGTAATTTCACACTAAATAAATAAATTGGAGGCCCAAATGAGAGCCACAAATTATGAAAATTTAAATAAAACTCCCTTAATGAATTTTTGAATTTATTATGAAAAGAAATTGGATTTTTGAAAAGTTGAGAATGGAATTTTAAGAGTAGGGACTAAATTGTCTAAAATTAGGGACTTAATTGCATAAAATTAAAAGTATAATAATCGAAATTAAATTATGTAGGAATGTTAAGGGTCAAATATTAGTCCTAGAAACGGAAAAGGGAGGATTAGAAGTGAGTTTTAGCATAAAAGAGGGATTTAGGAAAGAATAGGCTATGGAAAAGTCTAGAAACTTGGAGAAGCAAAATTTTTCATTTTCCTTCCAACTTTGGCTGACCTCAAGCATTAATTAAGTTTGACTTCCAGTAAATTTTGTGGCTAAAATTAAGCTAAATGGAAGGCTTAAAAAAGAAGAAGAACAAATGGCCAAAATTTTAGCTAAATAAAAAGAATTGATTGGAAATTGAATTAAGAGTTGAGATTTACCCAAATTAAGGGTATGGATAAGGTCAACAAGTCTAGAAAATTTTCCTATAAATAAGGGTGCTGGAAAAGTTAAAAAGGGAAGGAAAATTGAAAAACACAAAGGAAACTCTAGCAAAATTTTTACTCAAAAACTATCCAAAATAATCCTAACCAATTTTAAACCCTCTAAATCAGTGGATTAAGCTTTAATTTCAAATTGGGAGCTGAATACCTTCAAGAAGAATATTAAAAGAGCTAATTCAAATTTAGGAAAAAAAAAAAAGGAGGAAGAGAATTCTCAAGCAACCTACCTTTTCAAGGTTAATTTGGAGCTAAATCAAGTAAGTTAACCTCAACTACACCATAAGTATGCTTAATTTCAAGTCAATTTCATATTTAATTGCTTGATTTGATTTAATTGCTCACTTAAGAAAACTAGGGTTATGGTTCTTAATGAGCCAAATTTGGGGGTTTTGAATTATTTAATTTCATTGGTATTTTGGCACTTGATTCTGACTTATTTGAGCATGAATTAATGTTTAGGAATGAAAACTTACACTTTAATTGAAGAAAAATTCACTAATTTTTAGGAATTATGTTCAACCTAAATTAAGCAAATTAGGATTTGAGTTCAAAACAATTTGATTCTGATTTGATGGGTCATTCACACTTGAATAAGTATGTTTTGATGAGTAGAAATGAAAAATTTGCTAAAAATTGAAGAAAATGGGTTATATGGGCTTGGGCCAAACCCATTAAAGCCCAATACGGGTTTGGGCAGGAATTAGGGTTCTAAATTTTAATTAAATTAATTCTTATTATGAGTACATATTTAGGCTACTTTTTATTAAAATTTTAGGGAAAAATGAGAAGAAAATCTTAGGAATTTAAATGGTGAAATATTGGGCCTAAATGAGGAATTTTGGGAAGTAGGTTTAATGTAAGTTCCAAACCCTAAATTAATTCATTCAAGCACAAAATAAGGTAAAGGGATGATTTAGAACAAAAGTGTTAATGAAAATCTAAAGAAAAATTGATTTAGGAAAAATTGAACTTTAGGCCCATTAAGGCCCAAACCAAAATTGGACCACCTAATTAATGAAATAGTACCTAATTAAGTTAGAACATGAATTAATACCTAATTTGGTAAAGGCTAGATGCAAAAGGATAGTTAGCAACCTAAGAAAAATAATTTGGAAATGTTAAAATGTAGAGTAAGTTAATGAAACTAAAATGAAATGTAAGTATTTACTTACTCTTATCTTATGATTGTATTTTCTTTCCAAGTAATGTGTGGAAGGCAATGAATAATGAATGATGGTTATGCTTGAGTTATGATTGGTGATGAGAACTATAATTATGGTAAGCGATGTGCCAATGTTGGTTGTACTTACTTGATATGGGTTGATGTTATCTATGTCGTTATATTGCTTGATTTTATATGTGATTTCATAACATGGTTACACGACCATTTAGGACATGCACTTAGATATCATTATTAGCATGCATTGTCATTCAAAATATATATGCATGTCAAAGCTCATGAATAATGTTTTAAGTCATGGAAACGTATTTGATGCTATAAGTTTTCGATAGCGATCGAAATTATTTTAAAGAAAAGGATTTTCATGACTTTGAGGATTTTTATGAGGATGGGCTTCATGGGTTTTTCATATGCTAATGGTAATGGTTCGGGGTTGGGCAAGTGCGGATGTGCATTTTCGGAGGCTAGGTAGGGCACGTCCGTGGATAGGTCTAGTTTATCAAAAATATGTTATGGAAACCACTGAAGTACCTAAATGAGACATGTGCAAAGATAGAAAAAAGATTTTTAGCCTATTTATGAGATGTTTTATGACATGAGAAAAAGGATTTCTTACATATATATATTAGTATTTTATACATGCATGCACACTACATGCATACATTAACTTACTAGGCTATAGCTCATATAGTTCCTTGTGGTGTAGATAAATAAGATACTATGGCTTACTTCTCTACGGAGTTGATTTTTGAGGAATGTACCGGACGGTTATACCTTGGAGAGGGCTGCGAGATCCGGTGGATATACTACATGTGATTTTATTTACGGTACTAGCTATTGACTTGCATGTTCTAGAATTAGTCGGACTATGTTATATTATATTAGAAGCAATGAACAAGTAAGTGTAGTACTTTAAAATAATGTAGTTAGAATCAAAACACCGATCGTAAAATGATAGTGTACTAATAGTAGTATAGTTACTTTAAATTGTCCACTCGTATGCCAGCATCCTTGAATATTTAAGAGAATTTCTTAATTAATCATTAAATAAAAAGAATAGTAAATATGAAAGAGAATAAGTAATATAATAATAATTGATAATAAGGAATTACATCTCGATGAATTATAATCATTAGTAAAGAAAGGATTTGAACTAACAAATAACCTCGAATCGAGTTCCAAGTACCCGAGTAAATAGATCAAACGTGAAAAATTTATAACATCTTTTAAGTTAAAGTATAGGACCTACTTGACCAATATTAAACTTCTAAGACATAGATTTCACTCTAGACATTAAGTCGAGTGCCTTATTAGGTTGCATTCATTGCACTTCGAATGTAGGTTAACGGTAGTAATATTCTCAACTTTTTAGGTTGGGGGTGTTACGGAACATCCTAGACCATAAACATTGCAATGGGCAAATGAGTGTGGAGAAGTCAAGGTAAACAAACAAGTGATAGTGTCTTTTTTTATTGGGAGATACGATGATGAGGTTTTGTGTGATGTTGTGCCAATGAGAGTGGGTTATATTTTGCTAGGAAAACCTTGGCAAGTTGTTAGAAAAGTGACACATGACGAGTTTAGCAACGAGATATTCATTTGAAATGAGGGGACAAAAAGTAACGCTTTTTCCATTGTCAGCTAAGCAGGTTTATAAGGACGAAATGAGCTTGAAACAAGAAATTGAGAGAAAAAAGTTGAGAGCACTCGAACTTTCATTCATAATGATGGCTATGCTGCTTGTTGATTTTATGGGTGTTGAGAGCACTCAAATTTTTAGTCATAATGATGACTATGTTGCTATCAATAAAGAGTTAACCAAGGGTGATTACAAGCCCAAGAATGAGGCATCCAAATTCAATCTTTAAGAGAACTAGTGCTTGAGAAGATGTTAGAGAGGATTAAACAAGAAGAGTCTATATTCATTGAAGATTTGGCAAAACAAAAAAAAAGAGCCAAAAGAGGACAAGTTTGATAATCTTGTGGCTGTGCAAAAGGAGAAAGACAATGAGAAGATTGTAGATGTTTAAGAGAATATACCATATATTGAATTTATCCTTTCGGAGGAGACGAATAACAACAAAATCAAATTTGAATTTTTTTGGCCATTATTTTTTCATATTTTATAGGTTAGGTACATGTTTTTGATACTTTGTTGTTAAAGATACGAGGATGATAATCTCTAACCGAGGGAGTATGATGAGCATCAAGATTAAGATTTAAGGATAAATCTTTTTGAGAAAAGTGGGAATGATGATAATAAAGAAAGTCGAGTCTGTATTAGTGAAAACCAAGCACCAAATAGGGCCAGCAAGATGGCATCTCCAAGGGAGATCCAAGATGGCAAGTTTGCATGTCTAAAATTTGATCCATCGCACATTAAAGATGGTCCAAATGATGTGGGCTAGGGCTAAGAAGCTTACGAAGCTCTCCATGGGCTGATTCAAGAGTGTTAGGAAGAATGCACTTCCAAGGGCCCAAGAGAGCATTGTGGCGCTATCTTAAGAGAAGAAAGGGATCTAAGACTTGTCAATCTGATCCAAGTCTAAGATTGGGTTCCTTAAATTATATTGAGCCTATTTTGTTATATCTAACATAATTATAATTCGAACTAATTAATTAAGTTGGATTTAGGCTCAATGTTTTAATCCTTATTATTAATTTTTTAAAGTCCATTAAGGTCCTTTTAGGGTTAGTAGTGGCGTGTTAGCTATATAAAGGCTAGTTTAGCTCTATTTCAAACTCACACAATAATTTTGAGAGTTAATAAATTTGAGGGGATTTTCTTCCTTTGTTCTTTTGAGAACTAAATCTGACTTATCAAGGATTGTAACCCTTGTGGCATCTCTAAACTTATCATCCTCCATAGGTGTGGCATTCTTCACACCATTGCAATATAGCTTCAGTTCTTGCCTCCTTAAAGGCAACGGATCGGGTTTCACTTATTATAACCTTATTAGGCACATTCTTAGGGTTGTCTAGTGACAAAGGTATTTGGGTCTCTCGTCTTTATACGTGGGGTTCACATCATGAATTATCTATGGTAGATTACAATATAAAGTGGCCTATAATAGGGGAATCGAAATTATTTGGTTCTGAAATATCCAATATTGTCTCTCCTCTATTAAGGCCATTATGCCTTAATAGAGGTACCCATGATTCTAAGTTATCTAGGGGAATTGGGATAATTAACAATTAAATAGGTTATTACATTTTGCTGTATTTTTCCTCGTGACCAATATTATTAGTGTACCATGTAATAGCCCCATAACATAAAAAGGTCAATGCCTTAGTAAACAAACTGACCATTATGATCAATATAGAATCAAACTATTAATATAAGAGGGTAGTTGCCTATTAATTTGCATGGATTGAACATATTATATCGGCCCAAAGTGACTCGTAATTGATCATCTATGTTATGGGGCTATTAACTATTAGATTTGTTAGATTAATTGTTATCTCGAAGATATTAACCATCTATGTTAGGGGCTATTAAATGGGATAAATGACTCTCGTTTATCGAGTAGGGAATAAACAAATCTAATCGATATATACTCTTATATAATCATCATAATTTAGATTTCTTATACTTAAAACAAGTTGTGAATTATCTATTGTAGATTACAATATAAGGTGGCCTATAATAGGGGAATCATTTGGTTATGAAATATCCAATATTGTCTCTCCTCTATTAAGGCCATTATGCCTTAACAAAGGTACCCACAATTCTAAGTTATGTATGGGAATTGGGATAATTAACAATTAAATAGGTTATTACATTTTGTCTTATTTTTACTCGTGACCAATATTATTAATGTACCATATAATAGCCCTATAACATAGAAAGGTCAATGCCTTAGTAAACGAGATGATACTAATAAGGTATTAATTAGTTTCGCATAATATATTCAGGAAAGTGAATAATGGATAATCACATTGATAGACTTTTAGTTATCAATTCATCTTAATATTTTATCCATAAGCTGATTTTTATGCTTAGGCCTAACACATATATAGATTTTATTTACCTTAGAAGGGTATTATTATAAAGCCTAATATTCGGGGGTTTAATGTATATCAATTAGTTAGAACTTAATCATTAATATCAAGTTGGAAATAATTAAATCTCCTTATTGGATATCACATTTTATACTATTGGGGATACTATTAATGTTGATGCCCATATTAGTTAACCTTGTGATATTAGTCTCCAATAAGATTAACCCTATCATATATCGATAGTAAATAGCCTTTGGTTATAGGGCTATTATATGGTACACTAATAATATTGGTCACGAGTAAAAATATGCCAAAATTATACCCATTCCATTTAAACAGATTGACCATTATGATCAAAAGAAAGATCAAACTATTAATATAAGCCAAGATATTAGGTTAATTGAACAAGTTGGATTAATCAAACTATATTTATGAACAAGTTGATATATTAGTATAATAGAGTATACCTAGATAGAGTATACATCGGTTAAATGGGCAATGGTAACTAATATTAGGATACCCTATATTTCCATAATGGGTAATGTTATACAAGTCCTATTTAACTGTTAATATGATCTAGATAATTGTTAGTTAACCTAATATTATGATAATCTAGTTAAATAGACTCCCTATAATTGTCATAATATGATCCACAAATTACCATATATTATAATATGATCCAGATACTCATTTATAGATTACTACGGACTTATAGGTTCATTCAATATATCAACATATGAGGCATTTATGGAAATATCAATTAGTATCTGGATCATATTATCTTATAGTTACTATCATTCTTATAATGGCCCTAATACTGATCCCCCTTCAAATAATCTATGCAATAATACATCTATTCTTATACTCATTGGGAGTCCTCTCATTATAACTATAAAGCTATCGTCGAGGGACACAACACCCCAAAATATACTATCACATTATAAGACATATGTCCTAATTATCCTTAATTAGCATAATGGAATTCCAAAATAACTAGGACCTTATATACCTTAATTTATAATGTTATCATTAATGGTAAGTGTACAAATTCACTTGGTATTCAACACATGCAATTTATTAATGTGAGTCTATTATCCCCACTTTATGGGTTAACTATGTAATCGGTAAAAGAGCTAATTACTATGATACTACCTTTAGAGTATTAGAATATTACCTATAGAAGGATAATCAAAACATTACAAAAGTTGGTCTCTATAGTTGTCAACTATCTAATTAGGCCAATTATTATCCAACTATGATTAGTTAGACATGATACCCTTAATAGCCTAAGCAACACGCCCAATTAAGTAGCCTATTAAGATTGACATAATTAGTTAGGATTTGAACTATCTAGACAAAGGTTACCCTACTCATTATTTTTAATGATTAATACTAACATTAAGGAATAACCTAACATTAGATAGAGAGGAACACATATCTATCTTTAATAGTATTACCATTTACATAACCTCCTAAAGATAATAGGGTCCTCAAAATATGATGTCAATTGGTGTATTATCTAGTAAATATGGTCCTTATTGTACACAGTAGGGTCGATTGGAGACATTAGATTTATATTAGTTAAATATGGAAGTTTAACTAGAGGCTAAATACCTATTATGCCATCCACCTATGTTTAACCCTATAAGATTTTTAAAAGTATGGTCTATTAATTAGGCCATAAAATTTTCTATAACTAAATATAGATTTGGCAAGATAATTCTCCACCCTAATATCCTATGAGTGCTCCACTTGAATATGGTTAATCAATAAAATAATGATAGATGGTTTATTATGACCATCTATAATCTACTGGATCATTTAGTTGTCAGTACTTCTATAATCTTAGGCCTATAATGGTCATCAACAATCTTTAATAATTGGATAACACTTGATAAAATGTGCAATTACACGTTATTTCAAGACAAATCTAGAAATACAACACAAATGGTAGAACTAAACTTAAACTCTTGAGAGTAAATCAAGGTGATTTTGTTGGCTTCCTGACTTACTCTTCAATTCATTGAATTTGGCTTCCAATCATCAAATTCTGATGATATAAGTTCCACATGTGTTTGGAGTGCTTAAGCTCAATAACAGACCATTTCTTGCAATTTGTTTAAAGATCACCTCTTGCTCACGTTCCACAAATCTAATTCAGATTAGATTTTCATTTTTTTGTTCTAAACGTTCAATTGACAAAAAAAAAAGCTTCTCTTTTGTAACCAATCAAATTGCTCTTTCTTTTTTCTTTTTTCCTTCTTTTTTCTCATTTTTTTCTCATTCTTTTTTTTTTTAATAACTGGTAGAATATCACAAAAATTCTTTCTTTTGGTAACCTTAAGACGTTTTCTTTCGGTAACCTTAAGACGTTTTCTTTCGGATTTGGAACAAGAAAAAAAATTTTCGAAATTAAATTACAAGACAAACATTGATTAAACAAAACAACAACAAATGAGATACAATAGGATAGAAACTAATCAGACTTCTTTTTCTATTTTTTTCAATTGAAACTAACTCAATTTGGACTAAAACGAAATTAACTACAAAGACATGAATTACAACAAAGGATAATGAAAAAGAACCTGATTTTTTATTTAGAAAACAAAGTTAGCTATAAATTAGACCTTTTTCCTTTTTTTTTCTTCTTTTTCTTTTTATGTAAGACTCAATTTATCAAGTAAAGGAACACGAGACTGAAACAAGAGAAGATATGCCAGAATAACAAGGAAGATGGAACAAAGAAAATTAGACAGATACAAAATAAACGACACAAAGACTATGGATAAACAACCTGACTTTGCACAACCTAGGCTTTGATACCAACCGATGTGAACCCCACGTATAAAGACGAGAGACCCAAACACCTTTGTCGCTAGACAACCCCAAGAACGCACCTAATTAGGTTATAATAAGCGAAACCCAACCCGTTTCCTATAAGGAAGCAAGAACCGAAGCTATGATGCAATGGAGTGAAGAACGCCACACCTTATGGAGGATGATAAGTTCAAAGATGCCACAAGGGTTGCAATCCTTGATAAGTCAGATTTAGTTCTCAAAAGAATAAAGGAAGAAAATCCTCTTAAATTTATTAACTCTCAAAATTATTGTGTCTAAAATAGAACTAAACCACCCTTTAAATAGGATAACACGCCATTCCTAACCTTAAAAGGACTTTACTTTTCCTTGCCACTTAAGGAGAATAGAAACTAACCCTAATGGTCTTAAAACATATGCAAATAATAAGGCTTAAAACATAAAGCCCAAACTAAATTGATTAGTTCTAATTATAATTAAGCTACATATAAGTAGGCCAAATATGATTTAAGGAGTCCAATCTTAGACTTGGATCAGATTGACAAGTCTTGGATGCCCCTCCTCTCTTAAGATGGCGCCATATTGCTCCCTTGGGCCCTTAGAAGTTTATTCTGCCCAACACTCTTGAATTGGCCAATGAAGAGCTTCTTTAAGCTTCATAGCCCTAGCTTGTGTCATTGAACCATCTTTAATGTGTATTAGATTGGATCTTGAACTTGTAAACTCACCATCTTGGACCTTCCTTGGAGACACCACCTTGTTGGTCCATTTAGCTTCATGGTTTCCATTAATGAGGGTATAGGTAATGTCTCCTCACGAATGTAACTATTATTTGTGAATAAAATAGTTAAGAGGATCATAAAGGAAAAGAATGATAAAGAGCATAATCTATATTAATCCTATAAGATATCATATCGATGGATATTCTTTTATTGATCATAGATCAAGTTCCATAAGGCTAATAAGTACTAGTGTGGCGGGAAAACTTAATGTGGCATACCCTATTATAGCCTACCCTTATTGATAGAATCTAGTGTCTCATACATGGATTAGATAGAGAGATAGGATTGACCTATGATAAATAGGGTTTATCATAATTTTAGGCTCAACTTTGCCAAGAATATAGCTATTATTATATGGTAATTGGAATATTCCCAATTGAAACAATTATAGAATCATTAAGGAGTGCCATTCTTAAGACTTGTAGTACACAATATATATGGGAGATATTATATTAGAGGAGTTATTAGTTAAGATGATATGGACTATAGTGTATAATGATCAATTCATGAATAGTTTATCAAGAATCACTATGTCTTCTCTATAGAAGGCCCTATCATGCTCGAACAAATTCATTTGGAAGACATTCCCCGTAGTGGCTCGGATAGTTTGATAACTCAATCTCTCCCTCTCATGAAAGGACATGCCACTAAAGATACCTTCATAAGTGAATTTATACTCACCTATGATAAAATGGTAATGCCTTTGCATGGAGATTTTATGCATAAGACAAATGAATATAAAGGAGTATATCTACAAGAAGGCAATCCCTCTTGGTGATCGAAATGGTAGTCTTGATAAACTATTCACGAATTGATCATGATACATTATAGTCTATATCATCTTAACCAATAACTCCTATGATATAATATCTTCCTACCATATCTAAATATATTATCCATGATAGTATAATATCAATCAACTAACAAAATGCTAAATCCTATTTACATACTAATCGGATAAGGGTGTGCCTTTATAAAGGTACCTCCACGCAAATATGTTTTTTGACTAGAATTGTCGTATAGCATATTATCATACCTTTCAATTATGATAATTACTAAGCAAGGGTAATAACTAAATCAGCCTCTAAATAGGCTAAACATGCCACTTCTAACCCTAAAAAGACTCTACACATCTTTGCCATCTAAGGAGAACATAAACAAACCCTAATGGACTTGAAAGAATACAAAAATAATAGGGCTTAAAACATTGAGCCCAAATCTAACTTAATTAGTTCTAATTATAATTAAGTTAGATATAAAAAATAGGCTTAATATAATTTAAGGAGCCCAATCTTAGACTTGAATTAGATTGACAAGTCTTGGATTTCCCTCTTCGCATAAGATGGTGTCACAATGCTCCCTTAGCTCTTGGAAGTGCATAATTCCCTACATTCTTGAATCAGCCAATAGAGAGCTTCTTTAAGCTTCTTAGCCCTAGCCCACCTCATTGGACCATCTTTAATATGTAATGGATCAAATCTTAGACTTGCAAACTCACCACATTAGATCTCCCTTGGAGACGCCACCTTGCTGCCTAGGGCTCTTGGAAGTGTATTCTACCCAACACTCTTGAATCAGCCCACGGAGAGCTTCTTTAAGCTTCTTAGCCCTAGCCCACCTCATTAGACCATCTTTATTGTATAATTGATCAAATCTTAGACTTGCAAACTCACCATCTTAGATCTCCCTTGGAGACGCCACCTTATTGGCCCATTTGGCTCGGTTTCCATCAATATAACCTTGACTTTCTTTATTGTCATCATTCCCACTTTCCTAAAAAGATTCATCCTCAAATCTTCTTCTTGATGTTCATCATACTCCCTCGATCGGAGAACACTCGTCCTCAAAACTCGTAATAACAAAGTATCAAAAATACATACCTAACTCTGTAAAATATGAACAAATATTGACCAAAAAAATTTTAGATTTGATTTTGTTGTCATTTGTCTCCTCCGTAAGGGCAAATTCAATATATGGTATATTCTCTTAAGCATCCACAATCTTCTTATTGTCTTCCTCCTCTTTCATAGATACAAGATTATCAAACTCGCCCTCTTTTAGCTCTTCTTGTTGTTTTTCTAAATCTTCAATGAACACGAGACTTTTCTCATTTAATACTCTCTAACTTCTCTTCAAGCACTAGTTCTCCTAAATTAAAATTGAATTTGGATTGCTCGACGTTGGGCTTGTAATCACCTTTGGTTAACTCTTTATTGACAACAGTATAGTCATCATTATGATTGAAAATTTAAGTGCTCTCAACATCCACAAAATGAACAGCAGCATAGCCATCGTTATGAATGAAAGTTTGAGTGCTCTCAACTTTTTTCTCTCAATTTCTTGTTTCAAGCTCATTTAGTCCTCATGTTTTTTGCTTAGGTGATAATGGAACAAGTTTTACTTTTCGTCCCCCCATTGCAAATGAATATCTATTGCTAAACTCATTACATGTCACTTTTCTAACAACTTGTTAAGGTTGTCCTAGCAAAATATGACCCACACTTATTATCACAACATCACACAACCTCATCCTTGTATCTACCAATAGAAAAAGACACTATCACTTATTTGTTTACCTCGACTTCTCTACACTCATTTACCCATTGCAATATATATGGTCTAGGATTTTTAATTATAGGAAAACTCAATTTTTTGACTAACTTAGGACTAGCAACATTGACACAACTAGCCCCATCTATTATCAAACGAAAAACCTTATTATTGATGACATGACATCAAGTATAAAAAATATTATCTCTTCATGCCTCCTCCTCTCTTTTCACTTACGTGCTTAAAGCATGCATAATTACCAATGACTTACCATAAACATCATTATCAACAATCATTTCACCCTTTCCCTTAGGATTTTTATCTTTTGACATGTTTAAAACCTACGCAAAATTCGTTAGTAATAAAAATTCCTTACACACACTCCCTTACGTGTTTCACTGAAATTGATACCACTCAAAGCTTGTGTTTGCTCTCTTTTAAGATTTTTCTTTAATATCTTTACGCTCTCTAGCCTTTTACCATTGTAATTCACTCCTTTGGTTCTTCTGCAAACTAATCCAAACCACACAAGAACTAACCAATTACAAGTGACTCAACAACTTCACTTTCCAAGAATCGGATTTCAGACCGATTTGGAAGAAGGAATTGACAAACCAATTCATATGAGAATTTTAAGTTTTCGAACACTAAGAATGATATTAGAACTAAATTGAATTGAATTTAAACAAGACAATAACAAATGAGACACAATGAGACAAAACAAATCAGACTTCTTTTGATTTTTTTTTTTTGAATTACAATTGACTCAATTTGGAAACAAAACTATAAAGACAAGAAATAGAACACTATCCCTTTTTTTTTCTTTTTTTATATAAGACTCAATTTATTAAGAAAAGGAACAAGATACTCAAACAAGAAAAGATATGGCAGAATAAAAGGGAAGACACAATAATGAAAGCGAGATAGATACGAAATAAAAGACACAAGGACTATGAATAACCAACCCGACTTTCCACAACCTAGGCTTTGATACCAATTGATGTGAATCCCACGTATAAAGATGAGAGTCTCAAACATCTTTGTCACTAGACAACCCCAAGAACACGCCTAATAAAGTTATAATAAGTGGAACCGACCTGTTGCCTATAAGGAGGCAAGAACCAAAGCTATGATGCAATGGAGCAAAGAACACCACACCTAAGGAGGACGATAAGTTCAAAGATGCCACAAGGGTTGCAATCTTTGATAAGTAAAATTTAAAAGGATGTAAATCCTCTCAAATTTATTAACTTTTAAAATTATTGTCTAAGTCTAAAACAAAACTAAACCAGCCTTTAATAGGCTAAACATGCCACTCCTGACCCTAAAAGGACTCTACACATCCTTGCCATCCGAGGAGAACATAAACACACCTTAATGGATTTGAAAGAATACGAAAATAATAAGGCTTAAAACATTGAACCCAAATCCAACTTAATTAATTAGTTCTAATTATATTAAGTTAGATATAACAAAATAAGCCCAATGTAATTAAGAGCCTAATCTTAGACTTAGATCAGATTGAGAAGTCTTGGATCCCCTCTTCTCTTAAGATGGTGCCACAATGCTTCCTTAGGCCCTTAGAAGTGCATTCTACCCAACACTCTTGAATCAGCCTATGGAGAGCTTCTTTAAGCTTCTTAGCCCTAGCCTACCTCATTGAACCATGTTTAATGTGTAATGGATCAAATCTTAGACTGACAAACTCATTATCTTAGATCTCCTTTGGAGACACCACCGTGCTGGCCCATTTGGCTCCTTGGTTTTCATCAATACAACCTTGACTTTCTTTACTCTCATTAGTATCAAATATGGCTATTATGATATGACCAAAAATATAATTGATTTTACATGTAGTGGATAGCCAAGGAGAGGAACAATCTTGATCTAAAGAAAGGTATGAAATATTTCCCATTATAGGATGAATTATTGATGAATTTATTGGAGACATAAATTATTATTAATAAGTGCAATGTCTATCTAAGTGCAATTATAAGTCTTATTAAGGGGGAATGTGATCTAGGGCCTATAATCTTTTATAATGGCTAACTAAATTGGGTCTATATAGTTTTATTCAATCTATAGTTATATCTTTATAATGATCATGCCATGAGCTATCTCAGTTCTCTCCCTCTCTCTCACTCCTATTCTCTCTAGTTTGATAATTATAATGTGATCAACTTATCACACTAATGAGTCTAGTGATTCACCTAAAATGTTTATAGCCCTTAAAAGATATTTGGATAGAGTAGGTCAATAATCCACATAACCTTTAATGCTAACTAAAGACAAAATTCATTGGTATGCAATTTAATAATCATATCATACTATTGGTACATTATTTGTGAACCTACTATCGATTATGATATATCCAAGTGATGACAATTTGCCATCATGGTATTATCAACCCCTATAGAGATTTATAATGTTAAAGGTTCAAATATAAATAGGAGGTTGGGAGAAACTATATCGGACATAGTTATTAAAGGTTGGAATGAATATAGCCATGATAATTTTATTAATGTATAGTTATCACATTACGTTTATTTATATCCCTCTATATTGAAAGATGGTGTACTTCATCCCCAACAAGCCACGTAAATTAATAGTCATGAGGGAGGGTAAATTATGCTATAAGTAAAATTTCCATGATATTACCTACCTTTTCCATAGATGTGGGGGAAAGTATATCTCCTCTCGAGAGGGTTATTTGTTACTATCTCAAAAGGTGGTTAACATTTTAGCCAAAAAATATAGCTTATAGCATGGATAATATAAATTATTTCCTAACATTACTTATTTTAGCCCAATCAAATAAGTAAATATATAACCCTATCCTAATAATAATATTATGTTTGTTTCCCCTATAATAGAATAGGGAGAATATCAATATAATTTTAAAGGTAATATGTGGGTTGTCTTATAGGGTTATATATTGGGAAACTATCAATATTAAATATGATGACCTATTTGGAACATGATGGACCTAAAACTAGACTAATATAGATATGTAATATTTTACTATGTCCATGATTATTTTGACCTCTTTTTGATTAATGATTATCCTACATAGTTAATAGAACACTTGGTGTCCCTATATTATAATATCGGGAGGGTTATTTGCCCCACTACTGAGAAAATATATTATCAAATAGGGAACTATTTATAAGTTTCATATAACCATAGATATTAATGAGTTGTAGTGAATTAATAGCAAATGGTCACTTTGAGGACATGAGTATCAATTAGATAAGTTATAAACTTACAATTATAACTCTCATTGAAACGAATATACCTCTTAGTAAGGAATCGTCATATTGGTAGCTTATAATTAAATAGTAAATATATAATTATGCTTGTTAGGTTAAGTAGCAATGATAATTACAAGAATAGTTTCCTAACATGAATGAATATGAGCTTATAACATCTATGATATGTGGACATTATCTTGAAATTCAACTAATATAATTACCGTCCTCCTTCTTAACATATAAGCTACCAATATTTCAAATTTTATTATATCTCATATGTTTGCGCTGACTATTATCCTCTAATGAATAATAGTCAGCGAAACCATACAAGATATAATCACCCAACATTATATGGTGATATATCTCCTTACTAATATTATAGAAATGATAAGTACTCCTCATATTAATAACATTAAAGGAATTATTATCTATCAGTTCGTCTTTAATATTAGCCCTATAGGTATAATAATATCAATAACATTATGCCCAATATTAAGTATTAATTATTGGTCTCCAATAGTAATATAGTTTCCATCATTTCATATAAGGACCCTAAGGGGTAGTTATATTAGACTATGTCCAAATATGAATATTAGTGGATCTATAACTACCCCCAACCATGTAGCCTATTAAATGATAAGTTATTGATACGGTGATTATAATTGAGCTATAGGGTAAAGATGGCCTAATATGTTCACATCATTAGGGGGTAATTACACCTCTCTATAGTATATTCTTACACGTTTAATCTATTCATCCACTCGACCTATATATACGGATATAAATGGGACTAAGAGAGAGATAGGAAAGGTGAAATGTGAAAGAATGGTATACTATGTGAGAGGATACTATTGGGTAAACAACTTAACTTTGGGGGAGGCCTAAGAATTATAGTAATAGTTGGATGACACTAGTAGTAAAGCATAATACCTATTTTTAATAGGTCAACATTATAGTATTAAAATCTCCAAAATGAGAGCAATTGGCTTATATATAAATGGATGATTATAACCTTAACTACATATCAATAATAGGGGTAAAAGATAACCTATAGACAACTTTACAAAATCAAGGAGATTTTAAGTTATAATAACTCTATCAATTTGTAAATATTGGTCATTTATTTTGAGGAATATATTTATTATACATGTGGGGAATATTCTATATATAGTAGGTTATATTATGATGAGTATCCCTCCAATCCATTAGCACATATATATATTTATATCATTACCTAGAGGTTATTATTAAATTAGTGAAACATACTTCCCTAATTAGCATTAATGTGTTATTAGCGATAATCGGTAAATTATAATGTGGAGGGGTACTTTTACTTTATATGAATTTGGAATTAGAACCTTTGAATTTGCAACTCCAAACCCAATGGATGTATTGATCCAAAAAAGATGAAGATTAAACAACTAAAAAATCCCAAAAACAATTCCTTTATGTTTGGGATCTATTAATCAAGATTCAAGAAACAAAGAAAATAATCTTAAAACCTTCTAGCTATATTGAGCTAAAGACCTTAAGAATAAGACCTATAGCCTTTTATCTATAATGAGATAAAGACTATAGCTATTAGGCATTTGGGATTTTGAACACCACAAACAAAGCTTAAAGAAACAATTCTCACTTGTGAAAGATATATAAATTGTATTATGAATGTTGTTGACACAAATGATAAAGCCTTGCCTTTATATAGTGAAAGACCAAGGGTAATTTTGGAATAAAGGAAAATACAATTCATAAATAATGTCAATAATGCCTCTTTTGTAACCTCCCTTATGTAACCTCTTTATCATTATGACATCCATATTCCTTTTCTTGTAACCTCCCTTATATATCCTTCTCTTGCCATAATAACGTAATTAGGATGATTCCATCATAATGAACCTAACCTCCACCATTATAAGGAACATTAAATGCTAGAATTAAGCATAACCACCCCTCCTTAATCAGATTACCTAAATCAACACAAATAAGAAGATAAATTAGAACATAATAAAGAAGGCTTGAATCTAAGCCCAAAACTAATTTGGGCCTAACTTCAAATATTATTGAAACTAGTCTAATGTAAACATAACTAGAAAAATAAAAATAGGCCTAAACAAATAAGACCCAACGAAATAAGACTCAACAAAAATAAAATAAAATAAGTTCCAAATAAATAATACCCAACAAGTTCAAAACAAGGCTGAATTCCTTTAAGCCATTTATTTTCATGTTGCTTCAACTTGGTTGGTAATGGCTTGAACCATGTTGACCATGGATGGACCATCATGAATCATAAACGCTTTTCCATGAACCACCCTTGAGCCAATGACTTGTATGAAGCTTGACAAAGCTTCTTTGACCTTCTTAGCCCTAGCCCGAGTCATGGGTCCTCCAAAATTAGTCAATGGGTCATTTTGGTTTGCTAAACCACCTTGACGTCCATCATTCCCCTTTTCTTCAATAGGATTCATCCTTGAATCATCACCTACATGAAAAAAGGATAAAATAGACACATTAAAAGTTGCAGATACATTACCATACTCACTTGGAAAATCAAGTTTGTAGGCATTATCATTGATGCCTTCAAACACTTTGATTATCGAAGAGTAATAGTACCCTAATATAAATTTACTTTTCATCTAGTTAGTAATTACATTTAATTCCCTATTATTAACCCTATGAACAAATACTAACAACAATATCAATGGGGTAGATTATTGTCAACTATATAGACTAAGGCTAATACTCGATTAAAATTAAGAGTTATTTAAATTAGGTCATATCAACTATTTTAATACTTATAAGAAAAATCTTTGACATTCCAATGAGAGTTATATTAATAGGGAATTATTAAATAAATTTGGTTGTTTACCATTATAATGATCAAATATAGGTATGATATCTCTCAAATAACAATAAAGTTCAGTTATTCCTAATTGATATTAAACATAGCATAAGGTATTGGTGATTCAATATAGTACCAGTCCTATATTAACTATGGTTCAATCCCTTGGCCTATTAAGATTATAACCCCATCAATAAGGATAGTTTAAAGATGTGGTCAACAAGTAAGTGAGAGTATAATTAAATATCCCTATAGGTTATAGCTTATTTGGGGAATATAATGCCCCTAAACCAATTATTGTAAACCATCACATTTATGGGATATAAGAATCTCTTTAAAATTAGAGTATAAGCATATATTGGTTAATGACATGATAGAGAAATACCGGTTTCATATGGTACCTTATCATAAGCTAAAAATATAGATCATCTAAGAATAATTACATTAGTTGAAGTATTAATGGGCCTTCGATTTGATGGGTCAATTTAGGAGGAACCCTATCCTCACTAGTCCAAGGTATTGATATTTTAGACGATAATTATTCAACATTATAGAGATAATTAATACCATCATAAATAGGGCTAATACTAATATTGAGGTAAGTAATTCCACTTATAGGTGCTCACTTAGTATATCCTAATAGGCCCCTCCTAACTAATTATCTCTCCTGTATATAGACCCCTCAGTTTAATGCAATTATTCTTATCAACTTTGGTTAACATTACCAACTGATTGTGTTATTACAATTATTTACCTCGACCATTATGATTACAACTCATATATTCACTAATATTAATATACATATAAATAGGTGGTTTCTCTAGTTGATCACATAGATTACTTTGGTGTATATTCTTCAATAAAAATAGGATATCCCTTTCCATAACTCAATCATAATTTTGACTAGATAAAACGATCCCTAATAGGATAATTAAGCAACATTAATGGTGTAACTAATTAGGATCATGATAGATGATTCCTTAGCCATAGGGTATATTAATTAGCACAATAAGTGGACATTAATCCATAAAATCAGTGTACTACTATTATATTAGATAATATTAACACTCATTAGTACAACTAATATAGTCATTCTCTATATGGTATAACTAAATCTATTATAAAGTTCAATCAAATGAGGGAATAAGTGTCCACTACTAATAATCTATATTAATCAAATGAGGTTATGCTCATTACTATCAGTGGTATAATATCAGCCTCATTGGGATTATATTAGTGTTGGTTATGCCTCGTTATAGATTTGAGTGCTTAGTATGTTCCACATAAGATACCAATATGGTCTCAAGCTAGATGAATATATGGATCTTATGTAACCTAGAGTGGCCATTTCAATTTTAAGATGATATACATTTAACTATGACCCGAATATCTCATTGTTTAATGGGTATTAACTGATCACACATTTAGTCCAATTATACGAGATAGTTGATCAACGGTATCCTAAATATGTTTTATATTAATACCCTTGCCAATCGTACCGAGGGTTAATATTTTTTATTAATCACAATAGGGAAATATTGACCATATAAATCCTTTTATATAATCATCCTTTAAAATTACTCATTCTAGTCCCAATATAGAGGGACTTTAAACATCATGAAGTACCTTATAAGTTTAAAAGGATATAAACTAATTTGAGTAATTATCATATAACCCTAGGGAGTGATCCATTAATATCATGCCTAAAAAATAGTATAGAGATACCATATCAATATAGGATACCCGATAATCGGGTTTATTAAATATTCGTTGTAATTAGGTGGATAGATTTACAATATAATATCATAATATTCATAATAAATAACCTTATGTGAATATAGATAGGGGATCATTAAGGTGGTGTTTGATAAAACTAAAAATTAAGTACTCGAATCTATTAAGTACTGAATTTTAAGTGCTAAATACGTTACGTACTCGAATATGTTCCCGACAAGTCTGTTTGGTATTTATCGAAAATTAAGTACTGAATATAATAAGCCTATTTGAAGATGATAGAATATATATGATATTTTTTTAAGATTTTAGTTTGAACATATGTATTTGATTATATTACTCTTATTGTTTAAAATTTATTTTTTTCAATTATTTTTTTCTTACTAAAATTCTCATCAAATTAATTTTTGATATAATTTTATTTGTTAATAAATTTGATTTTTTAATATATGAATTTTGGAATATATATATATATATATATATATATATATATATATATATATATAGAGAGAGAGAGAGAGAGAGAGAGAGAGAGAGAGAGAGAGAGAGTATGTTTTAGATAGTTTGACTTAATCGGTAAGTTAAAAATTTTAACTTATCTGATTAAGTAGATTTTAACTTAACTTAAAGTTTTAATATGAGATCATTTAAGTTATCAAACAAGATTTTTATATTAAGTAGTACAACTTAATTTTTTAAGCTACTTAATTAGGTTATCAAACACCCCCTAAGACTACATTACAGTATATATCTATCGAGTTTAAGTACCTCCACTTGATTATTTAAGTACATAATCTTTATTACCAATATAATCTTTAGGATTAATAGGATTCTCTTTGTTGATAATCACATGGCTAATATAAGAGAATCAAATAGGGAACACTCGGTAGTAGTTCATACTAATTAATATTCGGATACATTAAATAGTATGATATTGGGACCATTGGTATATAGTGGCAACCACTGAATATTAATCCCCGTTGTACAATGATAATTTTAGGGTAATTAACAAAGGTAATGTATGTTATATTATAATACTAAAAAAACAATATTATTATTAATTTAGTCATAACCAATCATCTATTCATAGATAAACTATAATATATACCCCGAGTATCAATCAGTCTTTGTAAATCCATCATCTAAAACTATGCATCCTTAATTATCTCACTCCATCCGTTAACACTATGAATTGAGTGGTATTATCTTGATTGTAATCTGAAGTAGATGATATAAGGGGTTATCACTATGAATTATATCATTATCCAGGTGGTTATCTTCCACTTAGGGATACACTTAGGATATACGACTAAGGTCCATAATATAGTTAATATAACTATGATGTCGGGCATTAAATTTGACCAGATATTAGGAATCCTAATGATTATTGAGGACCTATATCTGGTAGATTATTTATACTAATATAGTACAAATATCATAGTCATCCTAAGCTTATTTTAGGGAATAAGACTCTAAATAGATGATAATAATCTAATAAGGGTTAATCATTATTATTAACAAGCTCTATATCCTGTATTCCTTGACAATAACTTTATTTTAGTATTTATCCTTGTAGCAATGATACTAATTTTTAATATCATACCCACCTACTGAATATTATGTAGCATCCCTTGATAAGATAATATGATCCAGAATTTGATAATATAAGATACTACATCTAGAATTGATTAATGGTTTATCAAGGGATACTAATGTCATGTCCCTCTCGTTATCACCAATGATAAATTGGTAGATATTAATGGATCACCTTATCTTTGGGATAATAGTAATCCTAAAAAATGGTTGTAAATATGTCGTAGTACAAATAATCGTTGAAACAATTAAGCTAGGGATTAATCCTTTTCCGATTAAGACTAGGATATATACCTAATTAGTTGGGTATATTACCAAGGATTGAGTAGGTGACCATCTTATATCGTCACTTGGATGGCAATAAGAAACATTTGACTCCTTGGCATAACTAGATGGTTTGATTGGGAGATTGATAGTAATTATAAATATAATTAAGTATTGAGCCGAGGCCATATACCTATATTGTACTAAATATTGAATAAGCTTATAAAATAGTATTAGGGTTTTCCGATAGCATCGAAAAACCCTAATATAGGCCTAAATTGGTAACCCATAACTGTTATGATATTATATCACCTATAATATATCATGAGAATATACCAATTTATCATCATATATTCACCTTATATATTAGTTATATAACTAGGGTCTATTATAGTATATTTTAGTATATTTCTCTCCAATCCTGTAGATAGGTCAATACTAGAATATATGCACGGTCTCAATATACTATATAAGAAGTGATAACTTAATCTGGTATATTTTAGTATTTATCCATGTGTTTGCAAGGATATACTGATCGGACCATATGTAAATTACTCTAAATATCTCTTTATAGGGATAAGGGCCTAATATAAGGAGAACAATGGGCTAACCACTTGGTTAATAATAGTATATGTCCATCACTTTTAGTAAATTTTCTCTTTTTATGGGTAATTTACACCCATAGTAGAGTATACCCTAGGTAAATACTATGGTACTATGGGTGGATAAGGTGTAATATAATCAACATAGGGATAATATGTATAAACATTAAGGTATAGTTACCCAACTATCCCATCGATGTTTAAATTAGTTCCCAACGGTTAATATCATAGTCTATCCATTTATGATAGATTTAAAAGGGTAATATAACAATTTAAATAGAATGAGACACTAATATATGTTTATGATGAGTATTCTAATGGGTAGTAGGATTATATCCGATAACCATTTGATAGATTATGATGGTCGTATTTGATTTTATCATTGGGTGGTTACCAACTAGTGGTAAAATAAGGACTCATTAAGATTACTTGGAACACATCCTTAGATAAAAGGTTATAATTTAGCTGCACTTAGAGGAACATAAGGGTGTCCTTAAATATTAGTGTTGACTATCTCTTATAGGAACCATTATATACCTTAATATCCGAGGAGATAGCCTAGTCATAATCTATATGGCCCTTTATATTGTTAATATGGCCATGGATTAATGAGGGAGGCATTCATGAAATTATTGCCGTATTCATATAAAGGCACCACACTCTCTACCAATGCATCAAATAGCAACCCGATTTCGAAAATATGCTATAGAGGGTTTAATCACCATAATAGGCTACATAAATTAATAGTGTTATATAATTAGAGATTAATGTAAAATTAGAATGATATATCTATCATTTATTAGGCCATCCTTATCAAGTCGGGGATGATAGTTAAATGAGAATAAATGGAGTTAATCCCCCTAATCATTATAGGTGTATAGGCTACGTGAATAATGACCAACTATGTTTGTTCCCATATTATAATAAATTTTTACCATTTGGTAATCATGGTCCACTTATATGGAGATATTAAGTTAGCAATATATAACCAGGTCTTATAATCTATTTACCGATTACAGTTGATCGAATTAGAATGGAGGGATATAACTAGTTCATTATTAATAGAATCTTCTATTAGCCATGTTATTAACCTTTTTACCCTTTCACTCTAGCAATACTCTACTAACAACGATAGCTATTATTGAACATCTCAAATTAATCAAATGGTTATATATCTCCATTCTAATTTGGGGAACAAACATAATATTATTATGCAACCTCAGCAAATTCTTCTAGTTATATACTATTTATATGCAACAACAATAATTACCTAGGTTTAATCCCTTGGCCTAAAGGCCTAATGATCTCTCGATATCATATGCTTAATAACATAGACTATTTAATATGAAATCAAATATATGGTCGCTTGGATATAAGATCCTTATGAGGATTATTGATATTATAGAGTAGGCTCGATTATTCCAATTATATGAAATAACTATATTGTTCATACGAGTAAATGTAGTAATTATATGAATAACTAGATATTTCAAATGACAGTTAATACACCATGTACGTGATTATTATAATCACATATGTACCCCAAGGGTACATATGAGATATTAATTCAAGTACCCATTACTCTATTAAGTTGGGAAACCTATTGGTTATTTAACTTAATTAAGGAGACATTAAATTAAGGGAAATATGAGTTTTTAATCTCTATTAAAGAGAGAATAAGGGGGAGAGGGGTGACTATTAATAAAATGTATAAATGGTTAACTATAACAAGGATTTATAATATGACCTAGAATGTCTAATCTTCTATAGCTAATCTCCCAATATCATATGCTTATACTGATAGCTAAAGACATAATCTATTAATACTAGAGGGAGGAGATGAATATATACCCTGGTCCCCTATGGCTGGATATATCATGCCCCTTAATATTAGCCCTAATATGTACTAAAAAATTGACGTATTAGTATACATCATGAGTAGAAGTTCTCTATAGCTACAAATACTATACATGATCTAACTAATATTCCAACAGGATTTATCCTTTCTCTAGTTATATGGTCATAAACTCTATATAGATGAGGATTTTCGAGCACTTATGGTATTTTTAATTCTTACATTATGGTCCTCCTTTATTGGGATTATTTTGGGAATGTTTAATGGGTAAATTATCATATATCAACTTATATGACAATGAGGTTAATATTGAGTGTACTATCATTGTTGAACAATGAGGACCTTGTAGCAAAATGTAACTAATAACAAAGGGAGGGTTAAGTGGAGGAGATAGGATAATACATAATTAGGGCATGATTATCAAAATTATTAAATCATGTTTCATATTTAGTTCCCCTATATGGTGTCTAATCTAATTAGTTAATGTAATCGGACCATTACTTATAAAAAGAGTATTTAGGATACTTAGGGGATTATGGCTATTTCTTTTGATAAAACAATTAATGGTAGGTATAATGGCATAATTGGTTAATATCCCTATAGCCCCCAAGGTTCAATAATTGACCTTGGTATATCCACATTGATACTCATCTATAATTAGCTCGGATTACTAGTATGGTTAGTGATCAAGATTTACTAGGGCCTCATGATTAACTATTGGAGTAATTGATGTAATCACACTTGGTAAAATAGGCTATCACAAGTAATTTACCTATCTCTATTAGTTATTAATATACCATATATGATCAAGGGAAATGACTAACCATCATCTCCCTTATCAATTAGACTAGAAACTTTTAATCGATCCTAGAAAGAGTCTACTCGAATTATATGGTTGTACGCCTAACCATGGGTTTTTATAAATACTCATCTTATATCCATGCATTAGAGAATTGATACCTACATTTTTTAAATTTATTAATATTGATTCACTTGGTATTCAAACAATGGGAATAGTGGACTAATGGATTTGGTACGTTTATGAGGTAGACATTAAATATCAAAACTCTAATATATTCATTGATCTCTAATGTGTATATCATAAGATATTATGTCATACTCCTAATGCTATCCATTAATACTCAATCCCTAACTTATATATATCCTAAGGGTACATAATATACACATAAATAAGTGGAATATACATAATTGATTGAATATTGTATTAATGTCTCAATATCATAGTAATAGGGATTGATCCATAATTAAGGTAAGTAGCAACATAAATACTCTCTAACCTAAAGTGATTAATCATAAATGCTATAAGTAGTAGGGGAAAATACTATTTTCAACTTTCTCCTTATTTCTATGTAATCCTAAGTTAAAACACCTAGTTAATGCATAAAGTGGATAAGATATAGATAATTTATGCATTAAAATAGGCTTATCTAATTATTATCCAAATAATTGTTTTCTCTAAATAGTACATACCTTAATTATGGATCAATCCTTGCTATTATGATAGTATTATTAAACTATTATACTATATTGGAGAATGATAATGTTAAATGCTATTCCATTTATATGATAGATCCCTATATATACATGATGAATATTACCTCAAGGACATAAATTATCTAATGGAGGGATCAACTATGGATGTTAAGGGCATCTTCCTATTATAAACTTGCCTAATTACAGAACAAAAGTAATGTCATCCTAGGTAGGCCAAACTATACCAATTCACCCATTATACTCGGTGGCCTACTCGGGTCAATCTTACGATAATGTCTCCACTAGGTTTATTCAACTAATCTATTAATAAGTTATATTTCTATAGGATTTAGCATAATACTATATTCACTAGTATTAATATACATAATTGTTCATTATTTCTATCAGTCCAATTATTTGAATACCCATACTAACCAATTATCTATACCTTTAGAGATTATTCACGTTTAAGCGAGCTAAGAGTAAACCCTTTTGTATTACGCATCTCTTAATATTTAAATGGTCCTTAGAGTCATAAGCACCATTTAAATATTTATAATTATTAAGTAATTATAAATTAGGGGAGAGACATTCATCATAATATATTATCCTACATTTAAACAAGCTGCATCTATCCTAGCTCTCCAATTGTACCTAATGCGAGAACCCAAATACTCCATTATGAAGCTAAGTCAACCCATTCATAATTGTTTATTATCCCCCGAGTAAGGAATAGTACCTCTAACTAATGCTTGATTATGATTGCACCCTTTATCCTAGTAGAAATAATTATTAAGCATTGTTAATAGTAATCTCTATATGACTAATTGTACGCTTAGCAAACAAATATTTTACCCCCGAATATAACCCTAGACTAATGGATAGTAGGATACATTCATAATGTATAGAATTCTAATTTGATAAATATTGCAAGTTATTATACCTCCTAAACTATAGGTAGTACTAAAATGACCCAGTAGCTATATCATATGATGTAAGGTCCTCTTAAACCATAGGCAGTACTAAATTTCAAATAAGTGGCCATATTCTGAGTATTAATATGATTCACTATTAATAGTATTACTCTCTATCTATAGCATGTACTCTTGATATAAGCTTACAATATGAGGGCATAACAATTAGTGTTAACCTTGTTCATCCCTTGTATGCTAAAGGAGTTAGATAAGAGTACATGCTATTTAATAACTTGCACATTCTTTTCCCATAACTCTCTATACTCTTTAAATTATAATCATGAAAATATATCATGCCCTTGTATAAGTATCAAAATATGTGATCTTAGTTTAATTCCAATTAAGTAGTATTCTCGTGACTATATGGTAATAATTCCAAACTAGATTTGGTTATAAAATGAGATATTGATATTGGAAAAGATTTCTAATTTATAGATATATAAAGGTCCTCTTAAATGAGAGATTTAAGTGAGAGAGAAATTATATCGGTGATTGGGCTGATATTGGCTTAATCTCTAAATGATAGATCACTCATGCCTACCATATATCTTGACCATTGTTAACTAATAAACAATCATGACACTTATTTATCCCATCTTTATTGCTAAATAGGTATTTATCATATAAAGTTAGGAATAGTTTATTGAAATAAATCCCTCAACCGTCATAAGGGAAAGTGGCCCCATCTACAAGGATGTTGTTATAAACATTAGACGATTAGAAGAGAATACAAGTTCAATATCCATACTTTATGAACCACTAATAAACCATCAAGTGAAATATTAGTCTATCAAATAGTTGGCACATTTCCCTATAAATAAACTAATCGACATAAAGAGTTGTACATCACAACTAGAGACAGATTGGTATGTCTATTATATCAGATTTATCCCCCTAATAATAAAATAGTATATCCATATTTACCTCTATACTATCCTTTAAATAGTGTTATCCTAATTATATAATCCTAATAGACATTTCACTAATATTGGTATACTAGTTGGTTTAGTCAATGGAATAGTACAAACCTTATTTATGCCAAATCTATCATCCCAATAGGGGAGTATTCCTTATAGTTTATTACAATGTGTTTTTATAAAATCGATGAATAGATAAAATGTGTAAGAATGCATGTGAATGACAGGATTCTTCAAGCATGAGCTATCTTTCCCTAAGAAGGTATAGAGATTAGCCCAATTAAATAATATGGTGACTCAACACTAATTGTTTAATGGGTATAATGATTATAATGAAGGGTCTAGAGAGGGGCCAATTTGTTTAAGGACCATTATATTCTCCATATAGGACTATTATCTATAATTATCTTATATTAAGCCCAACATGAGTTATTAGGATATAATTATCTTGATGGTTATGATATGATACTAGATAATATCTGAGGGTAATGTTAACATGGTAAGGGTGATTATAATACGTATCCCTTGTCATTTAAGATATCCTCATCACATCAAATGTTGCTAGTACTAAACTAATTTTATAGGTCATTCTATAATGATACTAGGTGGTCATACATCTCATTAGGTTGTTTTATTTATGGATTGAGGACATTACATACCAAATACCTCTAAATTTATTCAATTTTCAATAGCCCATCATGTTATACTATTTAAGGTTAGTAAACTATATTATATAGAGTTGTATATTTAATTATGACTAGCAGTAGGTTAGAGTAATTGTATAGAGGTCATTCCATACATGGGTTATATTCACTAATAAAAAAGTTAAGATGTTGTACCCATTATAGGGGATACTATACTTGATATCAATATATTATCAAAATTGAATCTTGGCTTATAGCAAATATTCTAAGCCAAAAGTAATGGGTCATCCTAGTATTAATCTTGATCATCCTATAATAGCTATCGTTGTGGATACCATATTTGGTAATCTTAAGTCCCTCAATATGATAAGAGGTTATATACCCAATAGGCTGGGCTATATCAAGAGATATGGGCTAACTCATAATCTTGTCTTAGTACAATTCATGTTAGGCTAGTGTTTGATAGTATACAATTACTTATGGAATAGTTATCCTTAAAGTGGACACTCCATATTAGATTATAGTTGGTAGTTTTAGCCTAATGTGTTTACGATCCCTCTTAACATTGAGGGACTTAAGATGACCAAATAGGGCTACCTAGAGTATCAGTAATGTAAATTCTAACTATATGTTATTTGATAATTAAAATAACCCTTCATATCTAAGTTAATATCATATTAGATAATAATATGGTAAATTGATGGAACGTCATGAGGGATTATTATGCCTATACTACTTGGACCTCTAATACTATTGAACATTAGATATATAATGGGCATTAAAAATAGTTTATCTACTATTTATGATTATAGGGAATCAACTTGATAGCCTATAAATATTTCCTTGGAGGTATATATTCATTAGTATACATTAGGCCTAATATTAAGTGGGTAAAATACTATCCATTTACTTATTGTCTCCTATAATCTACTTGTTTAGGATATGGTCATACCTAAAGTATATGTTCTACCATAGACCTAATTAGGTACTAACGTTATCTATAATCCCTTCTTACACAAGGCTAGGTGTAATCACCGGATATTACTAGTTATAATATTCATAATTATATGGATAAAAAAATGATCATCCTCTAGTAAGGGCTCTATGTATATGTTGGTCCAATATATCAATTAGAGAGATATAATAGGTAATAACTCACAAGAAGAATGGGATTGATATGGTAATTATCAAGATTATTATACCATGTTTCATATTTAGTTCCCCTATATTGTGTCTAATCTAATTCATAGATAAGGGTCCATTCTCCCTACCTTAATTATAATTCCATAAACGGGCATCCTCTCCAAGAGAGTACTAGAGATGAGGTCTAATTTTACCCTTATCTATGAATTAGATTAGATGCCATATAGGGGAATTAAATATGAAACATGGTAAAATAATCTTGATAATTATCATATCAGTCCCATTCTCCCTATGAGTTATTACTTATCATATCTCTCTAATTGATATAATGGACCAACACATACATAGATCCCTTATTAGAGGATGATCATTTTTTTAACCATATCATTATGAATATTATAACTGGTAATCCTCTAATTGTTTTCATATTTTGGTTAAATATATATGTTTACCTTGATAAGTTTTAAGGAGATTATGGATCATTCTCATATTTAACGTATTATGAACATTGCTAGGTAGACTTCCCATCGATAGTATATTCTTAATATTATAAACACAATATTAATAGTTGTTATGTCTTATATCTAACCAATATAGTTATTTCAAGACTCTAATATTTACAATAAGATTACCCCATCAAAGGTAATACGTTAGTTCAATAATTATGTCTTCCTATACTATTATGATGGTAACAGATCAACCCCTAAAATGCTTCCCATTTGAGTTCAATTATGGTAGTTATTGAGTTAATCAATTGTCATCAACTATAATTTTTTCTAGTTTATCCTCATATGAATAGAGTAATAACATTTTATTAATGCCATCATATATTTAATATACTCTTAAAGATCAACTATTAATACCAACAGATTATATAATAAATCACTTTTCTTAATTATGATGAGGCCTCCTAATGCGTTTAATGTAAAAGAGTTTTACATATATTTATAATTATCATAATTGATATAGTTATTTAACCACGAGGATATTTAAATAACCACCTAAATTATGGTAGATTTGGGGGGAGGGGTACGATGGTCGTATAATAGAGGGACCTATGGTAATTCACCTCCCATATCCTAGTAGGGTCCTCAATAGGATTTATCCATTATTGGGTTACTAATACATTCATAATGTACTACATGGTTAAGATTTTTTTGGCAAATCCATTCTACATAATTATGCATATAATTATACTCATAGTCTAAGCATATGGCCAACCCATCTTTCCTTTCTATATAGTATACGATCATGAAATAATGTAAATTTCCCCTATTTGACTATGCTAATTAACTAACCTTAATTAGCCTATGTATGGCTAAGGTTGTGACAACCACTATTATCCCACATCATCTCATCTACTCGAATTAACTATTTATAGGTTAGTTAATTTGCTCGATATATTAATGTGATCTGTATAGTTGAACCATAATATACTCATGATAGGGCCTACTTAATTAGAGAGGTTAAGATATATATAGAGGAGAACTATCTTCCTTATACTTCAAGATAGCCTAGAATAGGCTCTACTCCGTTATTGGTTACACATATCATGACAAAGAACAATTGCTCATATATTGAAACATGCTCATAGACATAAGGTATGCCTTCAGATTGTTCATTGGGGATATCTTGTCCCCGTCCTTCATCAAATAATTATATACTACCCTAATTAGAAGCATATATCCTAAATATGTTAGGTTTAACCTTTCTTCCACAATGATCTATTATTTGTGATAGTCTTAAGTCGATAATATAGAGTTTGAAAACGAATAGGCACCAATATGGTGTCTTTATCATGTTATAATTAAGAAATATAGGAGAGTTTGACTAATAGCCCTAGAACATTGATACATTAACATTATCTAGGATTATTTGTACAATGATCTAGGATTCATTGGAGTTTTTAAGAGGGATAGAGATGGACTAACCAATTGGGATTATCATATTATAATCACTCTCATTGTTTTCCTTCTACATATATCAATCCTAGGTCTCTTGAATCTTGATATTATATAGATTTGTTTAACTATGGATTAATAATGTAACCCTTTGGATATTACTTATCCATCTCTATCCGATGTACGGAAAGGCTAAGAAATCAAGCTCCATATTAATATGTGACCATGAAAGAGTAATGTATTAGTACATATATGATATTTAGGTCACTTTTAGGATCTATATGACCAAAATAATGTTGTATAAGAACGAGAGTTATGGATCTATTATCATATCCCCATAGCGAGTTAATTGGCCATATCATAAAATTATATATAGACTTTATTTATACTAGCAACCATGTATTATGAGGGTTATAGAGCCTATTCTCACAATGGAGTAATATATCACTCTCTCCCGATATAGCCAAAAAATTATGCCATCTAATTGATAATAAATTACCATATTATTAACATAATATAACCACAATTTACTTCATTATACTGGTCTTTATTGATTTTTTTAATGTATAGTCAATTGATATTCTCCAATTTATTCTCTCATACAGATACTAGTTAACATAGATTTATGATAGGATCCGTATAATACTCCAAGGGATCCTATCTACCTAAATTCCATAACAAAATTATATAGAGATGACTTCATGAAACTAATCCACCATTAAGTATTGTCTCTTAAAGGACCATGTTGAAAATGATAGCTATATTGAAAATGGGGCAAACTATTAAACATTGGTAACAAACCCCTATTAAGGCTAGTTATAAGCTCTAATACTCTATATAGGACGATATGGTATCAATAAGAGAATATTTGGGATAATGTTAATCAAATAAGCACTATTATAGAGAAAATCATTTTAAAAGTGGGAGCAATCTACCTATTTCATGTTAGTATTAACCCCTATTTACTTAATCATCCCAATAATATGTGAATCCTAGGGCCAACTATATAGTTACGATAGTTTTCACCTCATTTTATTTCGAGTGGACGATATAACTCCTATTTAGTTTAGGAAATTATATAGTATTGTTATATAATGAGTAGTTTATTACCAAATGTAAATACAACCTTAAATTTAAAAAGAGCATATGATGAATATCAAGAATATCTCCATAGGATAGTTTAACCAATTATAGCTATCATTGTATTACAACTATTAGCCACTTCATTACTATTATACTTATATTCACATTAAGGATATCTTTTACTTGGTATGTGAATCAATATAATTAACTCATAAGGAGATATCTAATTTATAAAATCAGGTTGATGATGGTTCTGATATGGAGGAACAAACCTATTGGTAGTGATAACAAGTCCTTCATGTTTAAACGACACCTGTATAACTCAAGGCCTAATGAAAGAGAGGGAGAATGTTGGTCATCTAAGGAACAAATAGTATCCACATTAAAGTATATCCTCATAACATAGAGATACTACTCTTGCATGATATCAAATTATACCTAGCATAGAGACACTACTCTTCTATAATATCAACCTACCTTATGTCCTATAAGTATGGCCATTATCTAGTAAAATCACTCATTGATACCCATCCTTATAAGATGGGTATCATTTGTTTAAGTATCCCATATACACATTATCCCTTTCTTGTTATGTTAGGCCCAGTATCTTAATAATGGTATATCAGCAAAAGACTTTAGACCATTATGGTATATATAGAGTGAACTTCTAATTCATTTCAAAATTATAAGATGAATGTTTATTAAGTTATTTAAAGGTTAAAATGTCATGTTAAATATTCCTTTTGAGAGAGATTGGTTACAACCGAGCAAAGGTGTCCGACTTAGGAATTATAAGATATGTATTGGAAACAAATGGTATAATATGGTCAAATATTTTATAGCCCTAATGATCTTATGTTTGTTCCCCCTATAATAGAATAAAGGTTACCTTATTCATGTACTATTATCACTATCAGTATCTACAAGCTATTGCAAATGCATAACCTATGAATATAACCCAAAGTAGATATATCTCATCCCCTACCACCGAGATATATAAGTACTCCTCTATAATAAATCCTCTTCGATGATTTGAGCGACAAATCTTATTATAAGGAGAAATGGATATAATATATTATTTGTAAATATCCTATTCAATCATATCTAATTGATTAATATATGATAAGGATATACCTTAATATTCGTATATACATAACTCTTCTTGGTAAGGTTTCCTCCTTACCAATTTATCATATGCAGAGGTACATGGAGAACTTTGCCCAATCACCTAGGGTCTTTTGATAGATACAAAATCTCTATATTAATAGTCTTATGTAATCATTATATATAAATATACCTGGTTATTCATTATATCTCCCCCAACGATATTAAATAAAGGGGATTCTATTCTACTATATGACTACATGTACTAAATGACCATAGTAAAACTTATTAATAGATCAATATGAATTAATAGGTAGCCTCTACCATATGTATAATTGGGGTGTAAACTACAAATGCAACAGATGTGTAAAAATCCTTATCTTAGGGTTGAGTTAACATTTGAGAAAGTTAGACCTAAGCATTAGGAGATTATCTACAAAGAATAGTATGTATACGGGATTATGGTCATCTAAATGACTAATCCTCAAATGTCTCTTATAGAGAGTGCCATATCGGTGCCAATAATTTTTGTCCAATTATTACATCATTAATGTCATTTATGCTCAATCTTAAATTATAGGGTAGAACGCCTATAACTCTATTATGCTCAATATTTCCATAACTTCTTAAAATGAGAAACCTCATTTATGAAATAATGAAATGTTTATTACCCTTAACATCTTATCCAATTAATGAGTAAAACAATCTATAAAATATATATATTTCATGAAGCCCTAGGAAAGTCTAAATTGCTGACAAATTAGAGGGATATATAGCATATGGATATATCCGTTGATATTACTTTATAGTGTCCTATAACCCTATTTAACATGCATATGGAAAATTCCCTCAAGTGATAATAGTATTAAATAGCCATTTTGGATAGGGTGACCTAACTATGTTTCAGGTTAATTGCCCTCACATACTTTAAATCTATATTTAAAATTCATGAGCATGATATAGCCCTATAAGATTACCTCATTCACTAGGATAACACTAGTTAGATTCTCATTTATTGATAACCAATTTATTTCTAAGTATTAATAAATTATAATCGTGAAATAAATTTAGTCAAATTTATCAATAGGGTATGTTAAGGGTAACTGACATTTACTTATATTCACTAACCCCTGTAATAGGCTCATTATAAAGGCACCAAATATGATGCCCTTTCTAGATGATCTTCCCTAATTAATCTTTAATAATTCGATAGGTTTCGTGAATTATGCTATAAGTAAACTATATATTGTAAACTTGCCCTAACTTTTAGATGATATTATGAAGCCAAATTCTCTCTCCCTTATGCTTAAACTCCTAGTTTCATACGAAACTATTTTATATCTAGAATTAAGTGACTATCCAGCCTAGTCTTTCTCTTTCTTATATAGGCCATTTAAGGACACCTCATTCTAATATCATCAATATTATAGATGACTATTAATAAGTATTGGAGTTTAAACCCATAATAAGGGTTAGTTGTTCATATAATAATTTGATTTGTAAAGTTGAAGGTATTATCTCTAATATAGCGTATTTGCCCTAACTCATCTATTTCCAATGCCCATTTTGAAATAGGGACCCCTTTTAAGTTGGATGATAGAATGACATAGGGTATTACCAATTGAATTAACCATTGGCTATTTGATAGGGTATATTATGTCATATATGGAAATATTAACTAATTATGATAAATTGGATAATTTATTGATGGAGTTAGGTTGTATACCTTTTTCTATAGAGATTAATTATTCCTTGAACTTGCTTTAAATGATAGCATATGGTGATTAAAACAAGAAGAGAGTTCAATAATAGGATAATGTTACTATTAGGAAATCCTCTATAAATTAAGGTTTATACTGATATAGGATTTTGGGAAAAAATACCTCTAAAATCATAGTTTGCTATGAACAAATTTTGATAAACAAAAAAAAATGATAGTATTTGGGTCCTTTGGATATAGGACCCAAATTTAAGATTATATTTGATTGGACTACCTAAAGCATATTGTGATTTCGCACATTTAATTAGGGAGGGTAATGTTATAATAATAATTTTGACGAATATGGTGCCTTAACATTGATAACACAATCATAGCATTCTTATACCATTTTTAAGTAAGGCCAAAAAAGGAGTCGTCAATTATTATGATATAACCAATCCATGATGCCAAATTATAGTATGATACAATGATTTAGCTGATTAATCATAACACTTTGTAAATATTAAGTCCCCTTAAATTACATCGGGTACATTTAAGTTTGTATTATACACCAAATTGTGATAAATATTATCCAAGCAAGTGAATAAGCGATTTCCAAGGTGAGAGAAATAATCAAAGGGAGAATTAAAAGGTGATCAAACTAGCTATAGGATATAATCCTATAGCTAGTTTAATCACCTAGCAATGGGGTGATTGGTTCTTAAATGCTAGGATCTATACCTTATCTAAACAAGAACTAGAATCTCTTTTTGGACTGAGTGATTCCCTTAATAACATATCTAATAATCATATAAATTGGTGAAACGATTTATAGGTATCATAGATATTACTGATTGTAAATCTTACTAGTGTTAGGTCTATTAATACTAATAGGCATATTCCTTATTGGTACTCATAACGTGGTTAAACTGTAATTAGTTTATTATCATTGTCGTCAATAATAACCTAATTATCTACCATGTATGACTAATCATATTCGAGGAATCAATATTCTTATATGAGTACTTTTATAGAGTCTTGTTTGAAAGGACAATATATTGATTATTGATATTGAATACCATATTAGTGGCTCCCTTATCTTCCCATATTTTATGGTACATATGGAGATAATATTTATTTAGGATCATGTAAGTTAATCTATAACAATATAATTACCCTTAGATATGGTAAATTTTATACTCATTTAGGTCATCCTAATGATTGTATGAATTATCAGTTACTATAGGGCCAACTACACATTATACTATTGGAATATCATGGTAAGAATATAACCTAATTACCTATTATTCCTACTCTCAATATTGTTTAATAGATTACCCCATTAGTTTCTATAGGCTAGTCATGACCTTTAGGTCATAAGGATAACCAACTAATCTAAAGTTAAACCCCAAGGCTTATACACACCATTACCTATTCCTAGTTCACCTTAGGTTGACATTTCCATGGATTTTGTGTTGGGACTACCACGGACTAGGAAAGGGAGGGATTCTATTTTTGTTATTATAAGTAGGTTTTCAAAGATGGCACACTTCATTGCTTGCCATAAGATGGATGATGCCAACAACGTTGCGAACTTGTTCTTTCGAGAGATAGTATATTTGCATGGAATGCCAAGAGGTATCATTTATGATCGTGATGCCAAGTTCTTGAGCCATTTTTAGGGTGAGTTAGGAACTAAGTTGTTGTTTTCTACTACTTTTCATCCACAAACTGATGGCCAAATTGAGGTAGTGACTCAAACTCTTTCTACTTTATTACATGCTATTCTAAAAAAGAACATTAAGAATTAGGAATAGTGTTTGCCATATGTTGAATTTACATATAATAGGACTATGATACTACTGCTAGTTATTCACCGTTTGAGATAGTTTATCGTTTTAATTCCTTAATTCCATTGGATTTCATGCCTTTTCCTGTTGATAAGTATTCTAGCTTAGATGGTGAGAAAAAAGCAAAATTGGTGAAGTCCTTGCATGAGAAAGTGCGGCAACACATTGAAAAAAAGAATGAGCAGTATGCAACAAATGCCAATAAGGGGAGAAAGAAAGTTATCTTTGAACCAGGTGATTGGATTTGGGTACATATGTGCAAAGAGCGTTTTCTAGCTCAATGATGTTCTAAGTTGTTATCGTATGGAGATGGCCCTTTTCAAGTGGTTACAAGAGTCAATGACAATGCTTATGAGCTTGATTTACTTGGTGAGTATGGAATTAGTGCCACTTTCAATTTTTCTGATCTCTCTCCTCTTAATGTAGATGTTGATGAAGAAAATTCGAGGACGAATCCTTTTAAAGAGGGAGGGAATGATGGAAACCATGGAGCTATATGGATCAGCAAGGTGGTGTTTCCAAGGAAGGTCTAAGATGGTGAGTTTACAAGTCCAAAATTTGATCCATTACATATTAAAGATGGTCCAATGGCATAGGTTAGGGCTAAGAAGCTTAAAGAAGCTCTCCATGGGCTGATTCAAGAGTGTTGGTGCCATCTTAAGAAAGGAGGGGGATCTAAGACTTGTCAATCTGATCCAAGTCCAAGATTGAACTCTTAAATCATATTGGGCCTACTTTATTATATCTAGCTTAATTATAATTAGAACTAATTAATTAAGTCAGTTTAGGCTCCATGTTTTAAGCCCTATTAGTTGTATATGTTTTAAAGACCATTAGGGTCTATTTTTATTATCCTTAAGTGCAAGGAAAAGTAAAGTCCTTTTAAAGTTAGGAGTGGCGTGTTAGCCTTTTTAAAGGCTAGTTTAGTTATATTTTAGACACAATAATTTTGAGAGTTAATAAATTTGAGAGGATTTTGAGAGCTAAAACTAATTTATCAAAGATTGCAACCCTTGTGGCATCTTTGAACTTATCATCCTCCATAGGATGTGTCGTTCTTCACTCCATTACATCATAGCTTTGGTTCTTGCCTTCTTATGGGCAAAGAGTCGAGTTCCACTTATTATAACCTGATTAGGTGCGTTCTTGAGATTGTCTAGCGACAAAGGTGTTTTGGTCTCTTATCTTTATATTTGGGGTTCACATCACTTATAGATTATTTCACTCCATCATAATTAATAGTCCTATATTTGTATAGAGAGGCTCCCTCTAATAAGCATAGTCAAAATGATCATTGATTGTAACTTAAAATAATATTGATCGTAAGGGGACAAATATATATACTAGATTGCTACTTATAAATAGCAATAATGTGTGTCCAATATCATTTAGAGATATTATATATTAGTAAGTCATATTTAATATTAAACTTTATTAGTGACTGATAATAACTCAAAAGAATATAGAGGATTATAATAATTCATTTTTGTACTCAAAATAGAGTACATCACCTAACTAGAGGGAATAACCCTTACTCTTATTTGAGAGATCACCTACCGTGAGTGATCATACATTTATAAATGACCATTAGATATTACTTAATAGATTAATAAGCATAATTGCTAGTATAAATAACCAATTATCATTATTTATCCATTAGCAACTGATATTTGCCCTAACTATAAAAGGTTATATTATCAACTTTCCCTAGTAAGAGAATTATCTCCAAGATGTTCACTCTAACCACTATATATGGAGGTATCATAGCTCCATGTATTGTTATCACTCCCCACTAATAATAGTAGTAAATTTCCACCTACTCGATAATTCCTAATTAAGGAGGATATGACTCAATTGCAAGTGTAAACTTATAAAAATATGTTCAACGATTATACGTAACCAACATTTTCTTCACCTATCCAAGTATAAGACACATATCTAATATGATTGATTTCTTATTAAACTATTTGACTATGAAGAATAGGCTAAATGGTATGGTGTTTAAAATGGTGAATCACCTATAGGATACATGGGTTTATAATCAATATATTGATTAGGGGCTGATATACATCTTAGGTTAGTTGAAATATGTATTAACATGGTCAATTCTACATTTTTGCAACTTATTACACCGTATGACAAAAAAATTTAGAGATTATGGATCATTCTCATAATTACTATGACCCTCAAATATTATATTGATTTAATCATGGGTTAGTCGATATGCCTAGTTTCTATTAGTATTATATAAATTAGTTAAGGCTAAGTTAGTTAGCCATTATAGGAGATTATAGGCCTTATGTTTAATGTAAGAGGATAGGAACCATGTTTGTTAATTAATAACTTTACCAATTTCATTAATGACATATTGATCAATGTCCAATATAATTCCAATGAGAACCATGTAAGCATAAAGATATCAAGAGTAATCTATTGTCCGGATAATGAACTCGGTAAAGTTATCAATTAACAAACATGATTCCTATCCTCTTAGATTAAACTTAAAGCCTATAATAGACCACAAACCCTTTCTATAAATAACCCATTAATAGCTTATGTCTTGAAATTATCTTGTTAATAGATTATATAGTGAATATATCAATAGTGAATATATTTATCCCCTAAATATTAGTAGAGAAGATATAAGCTAATACTAATATTTGGGCATTAGATAGGTTGATGTTAAAAATACACTTATAATATATTCCACGTATTTGAGCAATAGGTAAAATATCCTCCCTAGATATTACTATACTTCAGCCTACCCGGGAATAAACTATGAATATATCGATTACCCCTTACCTTAATTGTTGATAACATAGTCCCTTTAGTTAGGGATAAAGTATCCCTAGTATAATTATCTTGAATTATATTATACAGATTATGAACCGCTCATCGTGAATACCTACCATTAATTATTTTATCTTATTAATACCTAATATTGAACCTCTCTAAGCTAATTGAGGAGTATTAATATTCATAGTTTATGATTAGGCAAGTATGCATAACTTGGTAAACAAATTCAATCATTCTTAGTCTCTATAATTATAGTTATATCACCATTATTTGTTAACTATTGGAGATGGCATATAGTTATATAATAGGGAATCACTAACTACTCATTATATCAATCTCCCCTATTAATAGGCTTGGTATTCAAACATTGGGGTTTTTGTAAGGGTGGATTAGTTGTTAAAATACTTTTAATATGCTTAGGTCTCTATATTTTTTTGATAATAGTTAACTGTTAATAGGATAGTTGTTTTGTGAGAACTACCTAGTTAGAAAATGATATTATCTCAAAATAATTATAAGTGTGCATGATAAGTATGGGAGACTACAGTCGATATATCCGTGCCAATTGATATTCATGGTTACTCTCGATTATGCCAGGTCCCTTATCCTAATAATAGATTAAACACCCAACCTATCAAAATAGATTATCCCAACTAGCGATAGATATTCATGATAATAGTCTATGATCATAAAATAATTATCAAAATAGATTACTATGACCTAATGTGGTACTTATGACTCGATAATTATCCCTATGGCTATAAACTAATTTTGAAGACATAGCATAGCAATATTACCTCCTAATTAAATATTTAATCTCTATTATATAAATTTATCGTGTATAACATTCTACCATTATCGTGTAGTTTAGCTTGAATGGGTTGGCCTATAAATTATAAAGGAGGTTATATTAAACTAGATGAGAGATTTTGATGAGATAATTACCTAACTAATTGCATATTTAATTAGAGAGTGATTTCTTAATATTAACTATAATAGACTATTTTCAGGATAATGACAAGAAGTAGGCCTTAATAATTAGGGGAAATCCTAACACTATTTAGGGAGCTAATTTGGCCATGTTGAGTTATCCTTAATAACTATGAGAGGACTCTATATTGAAAGATGGCATAGTAACCATCATAGGGTATTAGGTCTACTTACTAACTAGGGATAACCTATACTATTATTAACCCTATATAATAGGGTTAGATTATAATTATCGTGAATTATAGTTAACCTAATTAGATATCTTATATAATGTTAATTATAATCTCTCATAATTATAGTTATGATAATGATATGTATACTTGAGGGCCTATATTGTCAATTGTGTTCCATAATATCATAGTATATATATGTGCATAGAAGGGGGCTATTATTATTAGAATAAACTTAGTTCCATTAGTATAGATGACCTAATGTCACTTCAGCTATATAGTGGATAATATTATCTTGAAGATTAGGGGATTGGGCCATCGTAAACCTATTAGATACATTTAGTGATAGGAACTAATGTCCTAATATATTTGTGTCGAAATACTCATGATAATAACTATAGATATTTCATATAGAATTATGGGGTAAACTTTCTCTTAGTTATGCCGATCCCACTTATTACTCCCTATTTCGCTCTAGAAAATCTATACTGGTATTATAATCCCAAGCTATTACAATAGTATCTAGTGTAACTATTATGGTAATTTTCTCGCCATATCTCCATTAAAGCCTAATTAACTTTATCCAAGCGTATGGTATAATTCTCATTGGACGAGAGGAGAATATATTGATTGAGTCTCTCCGCCAATTGATCGTTAATTAGGTAAGTATATGATTAACCATCTTTATCCCTACTTATCTCTTAGACTACATGATTATACTAGGAAATTATAGTAATCCCAACTTTAACTATCAGTATAAATTAATCTCTAAAGGTATGTGATAGAGAGATATTGAAAATCATGAATATATTGATTACCCATGAATTAATTATGTTTAGTCTTAATATATGAGAGATGTACTCAGTATATGACATGTACTCTTATCTATTCATAATATGCTCATCGTGTATTTATTAGGTTGTAACACATTAGGTTGAAATCATAACACCGTTCATTTCTTGAGAAAGATTAACCCTTTATATAAAGATATATAAGATTGAGTTTTGGTAATTAATCGTGCTCCTTATAATATAAAGGAAGCTACTCATCCATTAGGGTAATATCTGTATAAGTACCACATCAGATCTTAATTGGATAGTTAGTTGATAGGGAGTACATATCCGGCCATGGTCCCATAAGCTCATGCTATGGTATATAATGACTATCAATAATAATCATAACAAAATAGTAACCTTTCCGATCAACTCCTTAGTATGATATCGATAATGGATATACATATTTAGATAAAACTATTATGATCATAGATAGACCATATTTAAGTTGATAACATAGTAATAACGGATTTGCCAATTTACGTAGGTAAATATAACATTAGTGTCATAAATCCTAATATCTATATTATACTCTTAATTTCCTTATACCTTAATATTATCATATTGAAGGTAATTCTCCTATATTGGTCTAATAAGGACAATTCTCGAAAAAGGATGTCCTCTTTATGAGGGTAATCAATAAGATAAATTTGCTAATGTATATCTAATGTAGAGACCGGAGGGGTATCCCTATTAATAGGCTAATTTTCAAGAGTTATGAACATTTATGACCTCTATAAATGGGGGATATTATAATCCATCCTTATAATGGGTGTTAGTAATCCTATTTGTTATAATTATCATGAATTATAGTTAACTTGTTTAAATCATGAGAGTAACTTGTCATCCAAGTACTAAGCATGTTAGAGTAATAGCTTATGGAACCATAAGTTGGGGAAAAGTATTAATATGGTATTAATTGACAACAAAAGGGTATTATATCCTACTATTATTAGTTTAACTAGGGGTATATATGCATCTAAAAGATAATACCCTATTAGTATGTTAAACATATATGGTTTATTATAGCTATATCGATATTATATGATACATCCAGAGCTTATAGATGTTTAATATTTGTAATAGGTATCTATATTTAATAGGTTATCACCATAGTCTCCAACAAGAGCTTATATTAAGAGTGGCTTAATGATCTATATTATCGACACTATAACCAATAATATACGTCATAACTAATATAATAAAATATAATATGTGGATATTAGGTTATTAGATAGTGAATACCTAGTGAATGAGTACAATAATTAAACCAATAAAAAATGATACTCATGTTATGGATATCCGTAGGCCCTATTAGGGATATTATTTTTAGGCTACCTAATTCCCAATCACTATAAGCTGTATAGCCCATTTCTTATTCAAAAGAATCAACTGATCTAGTATAAGGGCCTTATGGCCTAACTATCCACCTATGTAATAGACCATTTCGTCTCCATTAAATATATTTTAACAACCAATCTCATTATGACAGCTAGAGATTTCGTACATCTTTTCTAATTGCGAGACATTTCCCCTAAGCATAAAATAGGGTGTTTAAAATTGATTTTCTATAGAATATTGGAAATAAGCTATTTAATAGGTTATCCCAATAATCATGATTGGGTATGTTTAGGCTATCTTTGCACTAACAGTTTATCCCTACCTTTATGGTATATGATTGTGGGATCAGATAATTATCATCTTAATACCCTCTAAGAGATATCATTATAAGATAATGATAGTAATTATAAGGTTGTATACCTATTAATAGGATTAATAGGTATGAATATACTTTTATTAGGATTATATTATCTTCTCCATATTATGGGCAAGCTAGGTATGATATTATATTGTGTACAATCATTATAATGACCAAAGGAAGAGTTCTCGTCAACTCTTATTAGGATGAATATATGATAGCTGGGTCATAAGGGACCAATATTACCAATGACCAACATTATCTCTTATATTAGCCGTTAGGTTATAGATAACATATTATCATTATAGTAGGGATGATAAAAATGTTATTATAATAGGTTAGGCAATATCTTGTGATAATAAGTACCAATATAGTTATCAATATTTCTACTAGCCTAATAATCAAGAGCTACCAATAATTATTGGTAGGGACTAGAGAATAATCCCTATTGTATAAACCCTATAGTATTATTATAAAAGGAGGTTAATAGCCCTTATTTTATAAGAAAATGGAATAGGATGGTTATTCAATATAGTTAATTCCTAAAAACTATATAGGCCAAAGGTATCCTCTTATCTAGATCATATTATCTTATAGTTACTATCATTCCTATAATGGCCCTAATACTAATCCCCCTATTACTAATGTTCAATAGTCTTTCTATCCATCTAATTAATTAACTTCAAGTGTAACACTCCATAAGCTATTCCTTTAGTTAAATGTAAGAAATATTAAATGCTATTTAATATCATTCTTGTTCCCAACTATGGACAATGGGAATTGGTATGAGAGCCCAATCCGTATATATGAGTATTATTACCTTACCCCTATTCATAATTAGTTTATAATGAATAGGTTAATTTCCCCTCTCCTTTAATATATCCTCATAGTTGGTATACTTTATTGACTAGGTCCCAAAAAGGTACTTTAACCCGATAGTACATTATCATTATACTTGTTCATTATCTAATCTTAACATGGTCCATAGGCAAATAAGCCCATAGTAGTGTACTACTCTATTAACTCGGATGTTAGGGTTAATAAACTAATTATGATGACTTGCTCATAATATAACTAACAATCTCCAAAGAATACTCTTTAGAGAGTGGTTAATTGGGCACATTGATTATTTATAGGTGTACCCATCTAAAGTAGGCCATAAGATAGATGGGATAATGAGTTATGGTTATAGGCGTAAGTCACCCATAATATCCGGGTATGATTATATAATTAACCATCATAGTATTAATCTATTAACCTAATCCCGTGGTAACTCATAGCTTATATAATGTAGCTTATAAATGAATTATAATTAGGGATCAATCATTAACCCTAATTATCACTAATAGTATATTGGATTGGCCCATGCTGACTTGAAGGGATAAATCATTGCCCCCGATAGTATATGGGACTACGTAATTATATGCTTAAAGAGTTATTGGCATAATTATAGTATTTAATCTCATATGTTATGTTAATGTATTTCAAGTTATATGTCAAATTATATGTATTAGTGGTACCTGTACTAATATAATTCATGCTATCCCAGTACTAGTCTATCAAGAATAACAATAGTTATCAATATTATAGCATATGAGCTTAATCTTACAAATTAGCATCCAAACCTTGATTTAAATACAATTAAGTATATAAGAGGTGTACTCACTAGCATATTTATAGATATTCGTCCATGTATATGTTTTTATAAGAGTTACCTCTCCTTAAATTATATTATACAGATTATGGACCATTCATCATGTATATATTAGGTTGCAACACATTGGTGTTATTGAAGATCATCAATGGAGATAGTTCTAAGGTCATACCTTTTCTATATAATTTTGATATTGACTTGATATTAAGGTTAATGTGTTGTAGAGTAACTCTTGTAAAGGTTATCACATTACGTTTACCGATAGGAGAATACATACCTAAAGTTAATCATGCCAATTAGTATCTCCTTATATTTATCTAGGTAATCCATCTTTATTAAATTTATAATGAGTAGACTTAAAATTGATATGCGGATAAGACCATATTGATGCGCTTTTAATTATATCCTAACATTTTTGGGATGAGTGCCTCGACGATGCCATATTATGTTACCTATTAACCTTTTGATAACTATTCAGTTAGAATACCATAGATTAAGATACAATTATTATAGGATGGATAGGATATAATTTATGATACATAATCACTAATAGATTAATAGTTATCATGAGAATAAATGTTCATGAAATAATTTCTATCCAATTAGTATAAATGATACCATATTAATGAAAGTTAGGACAAATGTAAAAAGAGAAGGGACTTAATATGGTTTGTCTATTTAAGGAATTCCATAATCACTTATTGATAAGGGCATACTAAATAGAGATATCCCAACAGGATAATTGATCCTCAAGACTCTTCAGTAAGTTATTATATATGCATTTACAACTCTCCAATAGGTGATCAACTATGTTAATTTTAAACTTTTATCTCCCAAAGAATATATCACAACTAATAAGTAATATAATGCGTATCATAGTAGTTAGCAAATAAAGCCTCTTCCAAAGGCCTTAAGCTTATCATGGCTAATAAAATGTTGATATATGGTTATAATGTCTATTAACAGTAGAGTATAACAAGCAGGTGGGAATCAAATATCCTAATGTTAAAATCAATATGGGTAATATGTATAATAGTTTAATTGCATGCCATGAATATTTTTATTAAGACATACATTCACTATGGAGGTATAGTGGCATCTTAGCCCAACATGTTAGAGACTATAACATAATGGCATGCAATTAATCTCCTAATTAGTCGACATCTCGAACATTGCTAGATGAATTATTACCCTAATTTTGATTAACCCTCTATAAAGAGGAATATTTCCCATTATTATTAAAAGAGATAATTATAGTTGACCAATGATTTGATAGAGTACATCATAACTATGAATAGATAATTATCCATAATGAAGAATTCTTGTGTATAATATATTAATATCACCATTGTTATTTCCCTATTTGTTAAAAGTTCTAGTAACCAATTGTTAGAATATCATAACTATGGAATTTGTTAATAATCTAATTTTATTTGTTATTCCCTCTCGTTAATGATAGGTTATACAATGACTAATTAATCTCATATATATTACATGTAGGTGACCATTGTATATGTAATTACCATTTTTGGTTAATATGCCATGAGATAACTTAAATCGAGGTATTAGTAGAGAAGATAATCAATATTATGATCACCCATATATTTTAATTGGCTATAATATAGTCTATATTGTATCGGTGGATATTAACCAATTAAGGGGTCAACAATACAGGTGATCAACGACTACCTATAACAATTTTACTAACATTATCTATAACCTAATGGCTAATATAAGAGATAATGTTGGTCATTGGTAATATTGGTCCCCTATGACCCAATCTCCTTGTTATTAGACATAAAATTATCTATTAGTACATAAGAGATATGATTATTAAAATCCCTATTGATATTAAGGGTAATAATGAAGGGTTATTGTCAACTCCTATTATGAATATACGATAATAACTTGAATATAGCCATTGTTATATCCTAATAATTAGTCTATTATGGGTCGATCCCTCTAAACTTAATATGTTAGTTAATTTGGGAGGTTGAAGATACCCTCTATGGTAAGCGTGATAGTTAACTTATACCTCATCATCGAGGATAACAACTATGGAATGCCTCTAGGCCACCAATTATGCCCCCAAATATCTCCACATTCGTAAGGTAACTATCACGCTTACCATAGAGGGTATCTTCAAGTTATTCAAATAATTACCATTATTACAATGGGTAAACATTGTAACAAGCCTCGAATGTCTAATCATTACCCATGGTAATATACTTAGGTATCTAAATATATGTCTAGATGATATCAAAAGGTCATCTTAATCTATTTAATCTGTTAGATTATGTCTATTGATAAGATAACCTATATGCCTATTATAATGTAATGAGGGGACTATGGGATTGTAGAATTAGTAAAATATCCTCACTATATAGTACTATCTCCCGATATATATTGTCCCTAAATATTATACTACATAAATAACTATTTACCTAGGCATTCCTTATCATGAGTAATCACCAAATGATCCAAATCACTTAATAGTATATACTAGTGCGTAATTTATCTTCCATAGTATATTCCCCTAACCCTATAATGAATTAGTCCTTGTTTAGGCTACCTAGTAAATAGTAAGGGAGACTGCAATCAATATTTACCAACTTCATATAAAGATACCTTTCTTCTAAAGATAAGTAGGGAGAATACTCCACTTGAACATCCATATTAGAACTAATTGTTATATTATACTATTGTATACAAAGGCCAATTAATCTCGCATGTATGGGTTACCTAGTATATGTCACTCCCTAGTATATGTCCGATATATTACCCACCTAAATTATGTGGTCTTATCCACATATAATTGATACATGGATAAGACCATATAATATCCTGATTATACATTCGATTCAATAGTTACCGAGGATACTAGCCTACTCATTATCATATTCTATGAGTATACTAAGGATACTAGCCTACTCATTATCATATTCTATGAGTATACTAAGGATACTAGCCTACTCATTATCCTCGTTCTCCCATATTATTTAGTAAACCCAAATAAGGACTAACTTGAGTTATTAGAGTTTATCCATAGGTGTATCCGTAACTCCCGTGAAAAAAAACATTTCTTAACTACATATATATATTGGAATATAAATATATACTAAATGAGGGTATAGTTCATGTAAGGTTTTAATATTTTGTGGTGTTAATATATTTGGTGTTTATGTAAACATTTATGGGAATAATTTCGAGTAACTTAGTTGGTTGACATTTATTTTCTACCACATATTTAAAATATGTTATGCAAGTGGAAATCATTTAAATAGGATAAGAATGCCAAAATTCTTGGACCAAAATACCCTAGGAATAATTTCCAATCCCATCACCTATCCTTTAGATGGCAACTTGACACCTAAGCTTCTCTAATCTTCCACTACTTTACACCTCATGTTCTTTGACCAAGAAACCTAACACCTAAGCATCCATTACCTTCCATTAATTTACACCTTACCAACTTAGATTAGGGCACTTGTTAAGATTATTTATGAGGGAAGAAATTTGAATATATATATAAGAAAGAGCTAAGTATGGCTGGCCACTTTTAGCAAAATTTTAGCTCACTAAAATAGAGAGAAAGCCGAATTGGAAGAAGGAAAGGAGAGAAAAAAAGCTAAGAGATTTTCTAAGAAGCTTGAATCAATGTAAGTAGGTTTTGTTTTACATCATAAGTTTGAGTTCCAAGTGCTTAATTTATGTGAATGACTTGAGTTCTTAGTTATGTTGTCATGGGTTGCTTATGTTGATATTGTGTGCATGATGGTTTGACTTGAATTTATTGGTTTATATTTGATGAATTTTTGAGATGGTTACTCATTTGAGCCTATAAAGCTTTGCTTTATGTCCAAGTATTTGTTGTTGTGTTTGGCTGGTGAATGGATGGGCTTGGACCGAAATTAGTTAGAGTGAACCTTGGGGGATGGATTCCTAGGTTCCCTAAAGGGAACCATTCGACCTACTTGTCTAAATTAGGGACTTTGATGCTTTCAAGTGATTGGTGTTTTAGAGTTTAATTATAACTTAATTAGGTATGGATTAGGGTATAGAAATGGAAAAATTTACTTCAATCAAAGGAAAATCCATGCAAACCCTTATGTTACATTTGGCCTAAACCTTAATTTTTAGGGTTTGAGTTTCACTTATCCAACTATAGAATGGTTGGTTCAATTGTGTTTGAATAAGTATATTTTGATTTTGATGTGTAGATAGGTAAAACTTCAAGAAAATTGGAATTTATGGCTTAAAATTGTAGGAGCTAAATTCAGCCATTAGGGCTAAACTTTGGGTTAGAAAAGAAAGTACACCTTGAGTATGTTTTAAATTTGGTCCTTAGGACTAATGTTTATGTAATATAAGTGGTAGGATGAAATCTATGATAAGACTTACTAATTATAGGAAAGGAAGGTACTTATGTATGAAGTGAAGTTTATGGATTGATTAATACTAATTGGTGGTAATTGATTTCCTTGGATGAATACTATGTAAGATATATGAAATATATATGAAATCCTATGTGTGGATTGGATTTCAAGAATGGTTTGAGAATGTAGGGTTTGGTACCCATGACTAGATAGATGTGGTAATTAAAAAATCATATGCATCATATGGATTTGGGGGTGGCTTGAATTGAGAGAAATCATTGGATTGAGAATTGATAAGGTTTGGTAACCGAACTGGATTAAATGGGTATTAGCAATGAAGTTATGTGCATGCTTTATTACTTGATTACATTGTTAGGCGATGAATAATCCTCGCTAACCATGTGCTACTATGTAAGATATATGAAATATATATGAAATCCTATGTGTGGATTGGATTTCAAGAATGGTTTGAGAATGTAGGGTTTGGTACCCATGACTAGATAGATGTGGTAATTAAAAAATCATATGCATCATATGGATTTGGTGTGGCTTGAATTGAGAGAAATCATTGGATTGAGAATTAATAAGTTTGGTAACCGAACTGGATTAAATGGGTATTAGCAATGAAGTTATGTGCATGCTTTATTACTTGATTACATTGTTAGGCGATGAATAATCCCGCTAACCATGTGCTACAATGAGGAGTAATTCCGTTGTTAGCGAGTAGGTGATCCGGAAATCATTGAGATATGAAACTAGAGCGGACTTGCTAATACCTAGGGTACTTGAACTAAAATTGATGAGTGAAGGTAGAGAAATAGGAAAGCATTGTGTATCATATGCATCACCCTACTTACCGAGCTTTGGCTCATTCTATTATTGTAATTATATGGTGTAACAGGTAAGGGTAAAGATAGTTCGATCGAGGATGCTGTCAGTTCTCACTAAAAAGGGGCCATGTGCTACCTAAAATTATAGAAATCTTTTGAAGAGTTATAGATAAGTGATACTCGTTCTCTTATTTATGGGTAGTCGACATCGTAGACATTTTGTAATCCCTATGATTGTAATTATTAATACCATATAAATTTCATTATACATATTTCGTCGATTAATATTTTATTTAATTTCAGTTATGTATTATAAGGAACTAGTCGAATTTTAGGCTTAATAATGTAACGAACCTAGCCACTCCTATTTGGGTAATAGTAAATGAGCTAGGGGCATTATAGTATCTCATTTCCCTATGTTAGTATACACTAGTTATACTTTATAGGATAGTATATGATAAAGTGCCTATGAGTGGGTCGCATATAAATGAGGGATATAATTTAAAGATAGTTTATAATACCTCGTTCTTATGATTTAAGTTATAATAATCGCAAATTTAAATGGATTCTATCCAATAACTTAAAGATAAGGGGTTAATATTATCTTCATCTCCAATATGATAGGATATATTTGAGGAGAAGAGTCTATTTTTGGAGTCATTAGTAACTCATACCATTCCTTAGTGCTACCTCATCTCCCTAAAATATGAGATGAATATTGTTTCATCAAGAAATGAGTGTAGGATCATATAGACCTTCATAAACCGAAAGGTTAAATAAGCTTATTATATTACTCCACCTACACTAATTATCTACCAAGTTTATGTGTTGATTGATCATTCCCCTATCTAAAAGCTATGTTTCATGATATAGTATTTGATTCATCATTCCCATGTCATCTCTTCCATTAATAAAGAGAGATGGGAGTCTCCTTGGTGAAAGAGGATATTAATCACTAAAGAGAGAGTAAAACTAATAGTGAAGACTAGGCAATAAAAGGTGAAGATATTCCTAAAGAGACAAAGAAGTCCTCTCGTCCCTTCATATATTTACATATTACATAAAATATTTTATAGGATATAGTAATATTGTATTTGTATTAATTTATGTTGTTTAACTATCACAAGTATTTATAGTTAAACCATGTAATATTTAGATAAAATGATACAAGATGAGGTTTTGTGTGATGTTGTCACGAGTCGAGATGGTAATTATTACTCTCCTAATTTTGAATGAGTGGGTCATCAATAGAAGGGATGTACCTGTGTAATTGATTTTACCCCTCTCCAACTAAGAAACAGATCACTAGGGGCATATAATATTGAGAACGACCTTTAGAGGGGAGGGGAGTTATAAGGCCCATCCCTCAAAATTTAAAATCTACCTCTATTCTATCACCTCCATGTAGGGGTAGGGACTATTCTATTGATTGGACCAACTCTGATCTTATATCATCTCCCTCTCTCGACCAAGAGGTATAGTGAATATATAATGACCATATAGGTAAATAACTAAGTTTCAATAAAATAAAATTCACCTCATTGGCCAAGATATAATATAAGGAAACATTAGGGGACCCCAATCACTTATTGTAAAGATTTACCCTAGTTCTTAAATAGATAATATTTACATGGATTAATAGGGCATGGATAGGGATGGAAGGAGAACTCCATGACTAATTCCCTATTAATAGATAGGGGAAATGCTCTTATTCCATGATAAATTATTATTGATAATAATATTTTACCATTTAAACATCTGCCTTGGTATTCCAACATAGCTTCAAGGGAGATGACCAATCGATATTCAAAAGGAAGGAGGGAGAGGGAGAGAGGGAGGGAGGGAGGGAGGGCGAAGGGCAAGTCTTGTTAGGTCTTAGGGAAAGCCGATGTGTTTTGATCATTAACATGTTTGGCATCAAATTTGGTTAGTATTTTAGGTAACTCTACTAATGGTATAGCCCATGTGAAACCCTTTACTAGGTCCATGAGAGAGACCATTTAGAGTTTACTTTTTAGTATAATGATAATCAAACTTTAAATACCATTAATATGATCATACCAAAGATGATTTATGCATCCTTTCTTCACTCCCTCTTGCTCTCTTCCTCTCTCTCTCTCCCTCCCTCCCTCACTCTCTCCCTACCTTCCTTTCTATCCCTCATCTTTGTTTCTCTCTCTCCTCCTCTCTACCATACCAATGGAGGGAGATTGACCTCAAAAAGGGGAATGAATGGATTCATTGAACTATACCCTATCTAGGACCTAAATAAATATACCTTTTACTCGACATGGTCAATCTTAGCTATTCTCCTTGACCCAATTTGGTCTATATATACATTAAAGGATTCACTTATTCTATTGATTATTATAATAATATATTTGACTTAGCTTAGGCAAGTTCCCCCTTCAATGAATCCATTCCCCAAGGAATTCATTTAAAATGATTCTCAATTCATGGAGAATGTGAATTTGAGAGAGTGGGAGATGATATCATATAAATTGGTTAATAGTCAAGATCATCCTGATTAGTTAGCATCTTATTCACCAATATTTCTTTAGTTGAAAAGGAGAAAAAGTTACAAATTAATAAAGACCTTATACATAAGATGTATATGGGCCTATGTTCACTCAAGCAAGAGGAGAACATGCTTGTCATATAACCTTTAATGATAATGCATTTGGCAACTCAATGGAGAGGATGAAAACATCCAAAAAGAATATATAATATCTTAATTTAGGATCTCCTTGTAGGGCCAATAAACCGGTATACAAAGGTGATACTTGGATCTCCTTGTCAAAAACCCCTAAAAGATTTTTTAAAAAAAAACCTAAAGTTTTGACAAGCATGTTCTCCTACCAAATACTTTATTAATATATTTAATAATTTTTATGAGGTTATTTTGATCCATTTAGGGATTAATATTAACAATTATGATGTGTGTAAAGTTGAATGTGTAACTCCCCATGAAAATCCTTAATTATATATATATAGGCTAGAATATTCAAATAAGTGAAGGTGTGATTGTGTATGTGTGCCATTTGAGTATTTTGGGATGACAACATGCTAGGTGTTTAGGTGAGGATTTATGGAATGAAATTTTGGACAATTTATCTGATTGTTTGGAACATATCATATAAGTGAGAACTACACCATAAGCAATGTATGATTTGTGTTAAATTAAAGCTATTTTGCTTGAGATTGATGATTTAATTGTTAGAGGAATCAAGTATGCAAAATCAGTGTTCTTGAGAATTAGGTTCTATCCGGATTTTGTGTGGCCTATTCAAGGACCTTAGATTGATTTTTGGGTATATCTTAAAGAATAAAAGTTGTTTTATCTATGTCTTGACTAACCTTCTATAAAATATTTTTATTATTAGGTTTATATATAAAAAGTTATACCTATTTTAGTACATACTACTTTGGATGAACTATTGCTGGATAGATTGATTCTTCAAATTCAAAATTATGTTATTAATTATGTGTTTGGTATTTTAACATAATTTTTAGATATGTTTTCAATTAATATATCTAGTTTCTAATCTAAAAATTATAGGATTTACTTGTGTCCAAAAGTTGGATCGTTGCTGCTTGATAAGAGGTTGCCCCGTAATACATCTACTGCAAACATATTTGATGTGTATGTATGTTACTTGAACCAAACTAGTTTAGGGACTTAGTTAGCTTAATTACCTAGTTAGTTATTAATTAGACACCTAAGCCCCATCATTTAATGCAATGGAAGCCAACTCACCAAGTTGGACTAAGAAACCCACCACTTTGCACCATTTCATTCCATTTACTTTACATCTTGTCTAATAAGCTTAGGCCACTTGTACACTAAGTAAATGGAGAAGAAAAGATGGTATATATATATATATATATATATATACACACACCAAAGTGAGATCATGGCTGCCATTTTCTTTAGAAACCCGTAGCTTACAAAAATAAGAAAAGAAAGCATGAAAGAAAGAAAAGAGAAAAAAGAAGGAAAAGTCTAGGGAAAATCTTAAGCAACCACATATCATTGTAAGTAGGTTTTTATTTATGCTTTCAATTCCATTTTTAAATGTATAAGTTATGTGTTGGTTTGTATTATTGGTTATGTGGTTAAGTGTTGCTTGTATTGGTTGATATGTATGTATGGATGGCTTAGGGTGGATTTGAACATTAGTTGTTGTGATTTTGGGTGATTTGCTAAAGTTGTGAAGGTCATATATATATATATATATATATATGTATTCATGTATGTGTTGATGGTTGGATGAAATCAAGTGCCTTGGGCCGAAATTTAGGGCTAGTACAAACTATGGTGAGATGGACCTAAAATGGACAAATTGAAAATGGAAAAAGGAAATGAATTCCTAGGGTTTTCTCTTATGAGACCCATTCGGCCTAGGGGAAAAAATGAACAAGATTATACTTTTATTGTTGTAACCAAAACTTAGGACACAATTGGAACCCAATTAGGTGGAAACCAGTAAGTTGGGATTAAAAGAAATCACTTACCATTCCTTAAGGACCTATTCAGACCTCGGCTCACCAAATTTGGGGTTTTGGATTCTAATTATCCAACCTCATCATTAGTGGTTTAATTACACTTAAGTAAGTATAAAATGAAGTTTAGAAAGGTAAAATTTCAAGGTAGGTCGGATTTAGTTTAGAACTATTAAGAAACCAATTCGGCCTAAAATGCCTAATTTAGGTTAGAAAAGGAAAATTTGGGACTTTGGGACCTACCGCTTCCAACTTTATGACTAATGTACTAATGTACACCTAAACAATTGTAAAACGAAGTATTAAAGGGTAAGAACCTAAGGAAAAATCGAAAGTGTGACCTAGGCCCATTAAGAGGACAATTCGGTCATGAATACCCAAACTAGGGTTAGGAAAGGAATCCTATGTCAAAAATGCTTAAACGAGTTCGTAGTACTAAAGTATATACCCAACTTCGTGCATAATGGTTTAATTACACTATATTAAATACAAACAAAGTATATACATAACACCTTGTGCATCACGTACATACGAGGGTGGTATGAATTGAGAAAAATCATTGAGTCGAGGAATGATGCTGTTTTGTAACCGAATTGGATGGAATGGGTAATAGCAAGAACCCATGTGCGTGCTCTATTACCAACACCATTAAGCGATGGATAATTTTGCTAATCGTGTGCTACAACGAGGGATAATTCTCTTGCGAGCGATAGGTGATAATGAGATCACTAAGAGAGAGTAATAGAGCAGTAGGTGATAACACGATCATCGAGAGGTAGAATGCATGGTCTTGCTAATACTTAGGGTACCCGGATTAAAATGAATGGGAAAAGTGGGAAATAGAACATCATTACATATCACGTGCATCACCTTACTTACTAAGCTCGACTCATTCTATTAGTGTAATTGTGTGCGTACAGTAAAGGCAAAACTAATCTGATCGAGGAAGCTACTGGTTCTCGCTAAAAGAGGCTCATGTGTCACCCATAAATATAGGAATATCCTTTGACTGTATTAAAAAGGGGTGCGAGGCTAGATGTGAACTTTGAGCATTTTGAGAATTTTGTACTTTTGCTTGTCTTAATGTTCTATAACTTGTACTCGTATGCATTTTGCTATTTATTTATTTGTTTATTTCTTTTTGCTATGTGTTATGGGAGTTAGTAGAGAACTTAGTTCCAACAATGTGCCATGCCCGGCCACGCCAATTAGGTAATAGGTAAGGGAGTTGGGGGCATCATAGAATGAGTACCTTGCTTGTTAGATGATAGTAAGATCTATAGTTTGGCTCTTTCCTCAATATGCCTTCTATCACGAAGAGCATGAGTCCAGTTGGCCTAAATATAGGATTTATGTGCTAATGTATTCCCTTAACTAGACAATCATTAAGCTATTTTAAGGTTACTTTGCATCCACTTATTTATCATTAAAACATCATGGAATTCTAGAGAGTTATATCTTTCAATAACTTCCCACTTGTCTTATAATCCTTTTCGTGCTCATGATAGTAGCAAGGGAAATAACCCCTTTATAAATAATTTAAAAATATCTTTCCTATTCTAAATATTCTAAATGAACACTCACCATCCAAACTCATAATGTCATGTAACTGTAAAGATTATAGTATGCTCCCTAAAACAATCTATAATCGGAGGAGAGTATAACTAGAGAGAGTTGATTATTTGGTAGGGAGTTTCGAGATGATACACCATTAACTCCCTCTCTCTCTCTCCTCTCTCTCCCACCCTCTCTCTACCTCCTTCCGTCTCTCTCTCTTCCTCTCCCTCTCTCCCTCCTTTCTATTCTACACCTCGTTCCAATTGAGGGAGAGAAAGAGAGAGAGGGAGTTAGAGAAAGGGTGGGAGAGAGAGGGAGAGAAGAGAGAGGGAGAGAGGGAGAGAGAGAGGGAGGGAGGAGAGAGAGGGTGCAGAGAGAGGGAGGGAGGGAGAGAGGGAGAGGGAGAGGGAGAGGTAGTTAATAACAAGTTAGAGGCTCTCACTATGGAGTGGACAATGGATATGCATTAACCATTATGTGATAATAGTACCCTCTCTTATATTCTTGCATTAGATACACCTTTTTTGAACTATGGGTATGATTATCATTAGCCTTAGGATTCCACTAGGCCAATCTCCCTAAAGTTTAATTCTTTGGGTCCCATGTTGAAAGGATTTTGTACCCAATATTAACGTACAATTATAGTATTGGGGTTGCCATGCATGTGTTGTATATTAATTCTTATGTGTTATGTTTATTAATTTAATAGAATTAGATAGAAGTCCTCATGATATGCATTTGCAATAGTGATTGATTGAAAGATGTGAGACAAACACTAATGCATATAAATGAGATCGTTAAACATCCCAAGCCATAAAGGTGTAAGGTGATTTTTTCATCCTTATCCATTCACCCATTACCATGGGTGTGCTTCCAATACCAAAAACAACCATCAGCAAGCTCCAAAGCTACATGTTTAATTTCCTTTAGAATAAGTAGGGGACAAGGTAGACATTGTTAGGTTAATTGGTGTAAAATGTCTCAAAGCATATGAGACATCAAACTCGTGTACATAACATGGCATACGTGATAGATCCAATGGCTGAAGTATAAGGAACGTGACTCATCCTTTCCCTTTCATTTTATGTGTTAGGATACTCATCCTTGGAAAGTTTTATTCCAAGTGGCATTGGAATAAGTCCTCTCTTGGATTCTTTTATACTAAACCTCTTCAATATTTTGTCAACGTACTTAAAATTATTCCATATTGGTGTACTTCTACATGGTTGGATCTTGTTTTGAATCTATTAACTTAGGTAGTACCATACTCAACGAGATTCTTGCTAATTCTTCCTCTAATTTAGCAAGAATCCCACTGAGTGTGTGGAAATATCTTGGAAGAAGTGACATCATTGAAATAAATATAACTTTTACTCTAGTAGGGTCAAATCTTACTTTATATTTTCTCCCACCTTTAGTCTCCCTCTCCTAATATTAATCATTATAACCTTCCATTTTAGGTAATTTATTCCCAATCTATATTCACCCCTACGTCGAGGAGTAAAAGTATTTCTCATAAGACAAGCTTTATTCATCGATGAAACTTCTAAGTCTAGCTTTTGTTGACTAGTTTCATGTTTTAACTTATGTTTTGCTTCCAAATGTCATGCTACTATGCTATGTGAAATTGCTAATAATTAGTGGAGACATACCCCGAGGAAGAAGAGAGCGGCTTTATGGCCTTCAACATTTGGTTTATGGGATCATCACTAATCTATAATTAAACCTGATTTTGGATGATACGGACCAAACTATGAGGCACTAATAACGAGTGTCAAATTAAATGTAGGGGATGCCAATATAGGCAAGGGAGATTGAAAAGCCAAATGATATGAGTAGGAGAAAAGAGAGATGCATTTTGCTAATGTGGGCCATCTTAGTTATCCTTACATCAGCTTTGCTCAAGATAATTAGTGAAAGCTTGTTGATTTCATTCTTTTAGAGATAGGGAGAGGGAAGCCAAGTGAGGGGGAGAGAGATGGTGGGTTAATTATACAAATTTAATATTACCCATTTTAGGGTCCATAAGACCAATTGGGTCAAGGAGAATAGCTAAGATTGACCATGCCAAAGTAAAAGGTATATTTATTTGGGTCCTAAATAGGGTATAGTTCAATGGATCCATTCATTCCTATTTTTGAGATCAATCACCCTTCATTGGTATGATAGAGAGGGGGAGAGAGAGAAAGAGATAAGGGGTAGAAAGGAAGGGAGGGAGAGAGAAAGAGGAAGAGAGTGAGAGGGAGTGAAGAAAAGATTAATTAGTGTCTAAATATCATCCTTTAATTAGTGTAAAGTGCTACCTCATCTCCCTAAAAGAGTGGTGGTACAACTCTTATTTTGCACATAGGAAGAAAAAATTCATAATGTTAGTAAATATCATCAAACATGTTAGAAACAAAATTATAATTAATAGTAGAAGGGAGGATAAGAGGGAGATACCTATTCATGGTAAGTTTGATACATAAGTGATAATTAAAAAAACATTGTTTCGACCTTTTCAATCTTTCAACTATTATTATGGTCCCCTCCCCATAATATCCTAACCCTAATTGTTAGTTCAAATATCATATACCCATTTTAAAGAATCAACTCTCTATGTTCATGCCCATAATCATTGAACGCGTGTATTCATGGCATGACATGGCATTAGTTTTTATGGTTCACGTTTTAAGCAAAAAAGAAAAAGAAAAGAAAAGAGTCATATGCATTAATAGTATAATTCAATGCATCATCATTAGTGAACCATGAAAACCAATGTCATGTCATGCCATGAATACACGCATTCAAGATGCTCGTTTTCATGCCTTAGGATCCATATTGGTGTATTCCTACATGGTTGGATGTTGTTCCGATTTGGTTGCTTATGTATTCCCTTAACTAGATAATCATCTCCTTTCTAAATATCACTAGGAATAATATATGGATCATCGTTAAATTTCTCACTCAAATAATTTTTGTAAAGATAGAGGGTTATTCTACCGAAGTAAATAATTATGACTACACAAGGATTCTTAGCCATTGTTGGTAAATGAGTAATAATATTCCATGATATTAGAGAAAAGTTTATAGCCAATGATATTATACCATATTTATAGCTATCTCTCTTAATGGTAAATTATTACTATAGTAGGAGCCAATATTTACTTATTCATATTCGTAAGACATAAATACTACATGTATTCATATGGGGTTGCCATGCTTGTGTTGTAACCATGGGTGTGCTTCCAATACCAAAAACAACCATTACTAGGCTCCAAAGCTACATGTCTAATTTCTTCTAGAATAGTGAGGGAGAAGGTAGACATCATTGGGTTAGCTACCGTAAAATGTCTCAAAGCACATGAGACATCAAACCTGTACATAACATGGCATACATGATAGATCCAATGGTTGACGCATAAGGAACGAGACTCATCCTTTCCCTTTCATTTTATGTGTTAGGACACTCGAGAGAGGGAGAGTGAGATATAGTGTAATATTCCACTATCATGCTTACCATCTCACATTATTTAGTCCTCATGGGTAAAATATCTCTCCCTCTCACTTTATTATCCCAAATTGATTAAGAGTTCAGTTCACATCCATTTGTGTCAAGACAAGAAGAAGGGCTTAAGCTTGGGATTATGTTGTTGAGTGATCCGCTCTTCTCCTTTCACCCTTTAACTAATCAATTTATCCAATATCTTGACTTAACTTTACCAAATTGAAAGGGGTTCCCACTATAAATGGTTAATATGATCACCATGAATGGGTGAATAATATTATAGGGTTGCCATGCATGTATTATAACCATGGGTGTGCTTCCAATACCAAAAACAACCACCAAGCAGGCTCCAAACTTACATGTCTAATTTCTTCTGGAATAGTGGGAGAGAAGGTAGACATCATTAGGTTAGTTGGTGTAAAATGTCTCAAAGCATATGAGACATCAAACCATGTACATAACATGGCATACATGATAGATCCGATGGCTGATGCATAAGGAACGCGACTCATCCTTTCCCTTTCATTTTGTGTGTTAAGACACTTAGGGTAGGGAGAGGGAGAGAGAGGGAGAAAGTTAGGTTAACTATGCACATTAATGGTATATTATTGATCCTGATTGTATGTCTATAAGGAGTGTCCCCTAGGTATGAATAGGATATCAACACCCTATGGTGTCAAATAAGATAATTAAATACCCTATTTTAAACGTTTTAAATGAATATATAAAAATTATAAACTAATTGAGAACGATATTAAATTATGTTAGTAGATCCCTAAATCGTTTACTACTCACCTTTTTATCTTCCTTAATGGCCAAAGTTCTACCCTAATACACTAGTGACAAAATGACCTAAAATATCTTAGCGTATACCAATAAAATTGTAGACACCTTATGAATTGTCACTAGAGATGATTTTAAGTTTAATAATATCAATAACATCAAAAATGTTGATATAGGTTTCAAAGGGAACTAGCAAATGTATCAGGTCCTCTCCATAGGTTATGAGAAAGCTATTAGTCATACTTAGTGATGATTCCGTAAGGTATGCCTATATTAATATAAGGATGATCTAAATAATCATTAGATATTCATTCTCTAATGAGAATAAAGAAAGTTAAGGCTATATTAATGGAAACCAAGGAGCCAAATGAGCCAACAAGGTGGCGTCTCCAAGGGAGATCCAAGATGGCGAGTTTGCAAGTCTAAGATTCGATCCATTACACATTAAAGATGGTTCAATGATGTGGGCTAGGGCTAAGAAGCTTAAATAAGCTCTCCATGGGTTGATTCAAGAGTGTTGGGCAGAATTCACTTCCAAAGGCCCAAGGGAGCATTGTGGCTCCATCTTAAGAGAGGAGGGAGATCAAAGACTTATCAATCTGATCCAAGTCCAAGATTGGACTCCTTAAATCATATCGGGCCTATTTTGTTATATCTAGCTTAATTATAATTAGAACTAATTAATTAAGTCAGTTTGGATTCTATATTTTAAGCCCTATTAGAGTCCTTTTAGGATTAGGAGTGGTGTGTTTAGCCTATTTAAAACTGGTCTAGTTTTGTTTTAGGACATAATAATTTTAAGAGTTAATAAATTTGAGAGGATTTTCTTTCTTTGTTCTTTTGAGAACTGAATTTGACTTATCAAGGATTGCAACCCTTTGGCATCTGTGAATTTATAATCCTCCATAGGGTGTGGCATTCTTCACTCTATTGATTGCATTATAGCTTCGGTTCTTGCCTCCTTATAGGCAATGGGTCGAGTTTCGACTTATTATAACTTGATTGGACACGTTCTTGGGGTTGTCTAGCGACAAAGGTGCTTGGATCTCTCATCTTTATACATGAGGTTCACATCATTCTCCATCCTAGATTAATCCTTCCACTCGCTAATAAATAGATTAGTTGGATATATTCTAGCAACTACACAAGAGGATATCTCCATAATATGGCCGCTCAATAGATATATCAGTGTTAGATATCTTAACTATAAGATTATCGATAGCAACTTATCCTATATAGATAATCATTATGGTTTAAAAGAGGCCATAGTATATTTTCATAAATGTCACCATACAAGTGTGTCTTCTAAAATTTATTATCATACATATATTCCATTTGGCGAATATCTTCTTTATTATTTTCAAAGGCAAATTATAATATAGTTACCATAGATAATCTACTTGAGGGGTTACCTTACTCCATTGGCTACTTGAGGGGTTACTATAACCATGAAATAACAAAGGAAATATCCCATAACCCAATTTATATTATGGTGATATTAAGTTACCTATATTAATCAACCGTGTTAATTGCATCTCATGCCTCTCTCTCCTTAATTGTACAATGAATTCCTCTAGAGAGGTTGTCAATATATAATATCATTAACTAAAATATTATTAGGTCCGTCTCCCTAAGCAATGATATATTAGTAATTTGATCAATAAAATTTCTAAAGATAGGGATAACAATTGTGGTACTAATTTACGTTTCTAAATATGGGATAATTCACCTTATCATTACAATTCAACTTTTATCATCTCATAATATCCTTCCTTATATCTCCAATTACACTAGCATAAGTATACGAGGACTCACATATATAAGATTATATTCCCATAATAAATATCTTGTAAGAGATATACATAGGTTGAATTAAGCTAAGAATAAAACTTAATATTGGCATATAACTAAGTGAATAAGTGGGCCATATATATAAGATTTCCAACTCTTGATCCATTGCAAGAGTTAGCCATGAACATAACACTGGATATACCGGAATAGGCATTCGAGTGTTAACCAAATATAGGCGAGCTAAAGGAATTATTACCTCTCAATTTTCACTAATGATTAATAGGTATAATTATATCGTAAAACCATGACATTATATCATAGAGGGAGGGAAAATATAATTATTTTATATCCTAGAGGTAAATAGCTATATATTTGATAACTACATTTACCATTTTAGAGTAATGGCGTATGCCACTCGTACATATTAATGTTATATGATAATATAGGGACATAATTCCTATATTATGGGAATTTATGGACTATTATCACTATGTTGGATGATTTTACCTTATAAACTAATTCCCCTAATAATAATAGATAATTATTTATAGTATATTAACGTAGTCTCCATAATATTAGTGTATTATGAGGGTTATAGAGCCTATTCTCACTATAATAGTTTAATGAAATATCCAATTATGATACAACAAGCATTTAAGGTCAATTTGCCTAATATTAGCAAAAGTGGGATTATTGGTTAGTCCTTATTGTTTAATCAATTGATGAGATACAATCTCTTTATCCTAATATAACAATAATAGTTTTTTTTTTCGATGAGTAGGCTATAAAGGTTAAGTGATATAGGTATAAATTAAAGGAGGATTATTCCTAGGTAAAGGTATCCTTTGACGATTTTGGAGATCGTATGTATGATAATATTTCCGTATGAATTCATCATAACCTTTTATAGTGCCATACCGTTATGTTGTGTATACCTTAGTTAACTAATTACCAAATATAGTAAGTAAATGAGTGTCTCCCAAAGTGGTCTTAGGTAGTGTGAAATAGTATCATACAATTATATGAAGGGGAGTATTATGATACTCGGGGATACTAGTTACCAATGGACAAATAATGATAATTGGTTATTTATACTAGCAATTATGCCTATTAATCTATTAAGTAATATCTAATGGTCATTTATAAATGTATGATCACTCACGATAAGTGATCTCTCAAATAAGAGTAAGGGTTATTCCCTCTCGGTTAAGATTCATATCTACGATTGGATGGGATTATTTATAGAATAAACTACATAATAAATGGATGGGTACCATTTATAGGGAGTGTTCATGAGATAGTGAGATCTAAGCAATTGAACTACTAGGGGGAGATAGTGGAATAATGAAGACTTGATCTAATTAAGATATGTTCCTTATATAAACCCCTCTTAATATCATCATATATTTGAGGATTTCCTACCAATATATATCATGAAATGCTAGTATAGTGTAATAGCCTATTAAATTAGCAAACCAGATAGTGATTCCTTATTAACTAAGTATTGGTTTATACTAAATTGCACTCTCATATACTAGGATTATATAATTATCATGTTTTTCATATTCCTAAATGAACTTATAGTTGATAATCCTAATTAATAGGCAGAGACATTCATCATATAACAAATTAGTTGAACTTTAGAGGAATTTCCTCATTTTAAAATGATTACTTCCATGTGGGTATTTTTGAATATCATACTCGGTCATATCTTAAACTCCCATACTATTAAACTTAAACTCCCAAATATGCAAATGCTGAAAGAGGACCTTATAATATTAAATAATTTTTTGAATAACCATTAATGATAAATGAATTAAAATATTTCTATCTATTAATAGTTATTTCGTAAAATATTAATATTCACTCTATTTTGGGCGTAGAGGCGGTTTATGATAAACCATGGTATTATCTTATTGGTAGATATTAAATAAATTCTTATATGTTGCGGATATATACACATTGTAGTATAAAAGGGCACGAAATTATTATGATAATAATAATTGGGGTTTCCTAGTAGATGGTAATATAGCATACCATTATGTATAATATACCCGCTAGTAAATATATAACCCTATTCCGATACTAGTTATATAGACCTACAATAGTATAGGGATTAACCATATGCTATTTTGGTTGTGCCCATTAATAGTCTCCTTATTAATACCATCTCATTATCATAATTGTCCATGATTAGTTCGATAGAGTATGACCTAATATTAATAGATGGGGAGATTACTAATATTATAATATATTGTATAAAGGTATTAAGTTAAGCGGATATGAGAGTAGGGACATATATATTAGTATATACTTATTGATGGCCCTCATCGAAGAGTATCCATTGCTAGTATACCCACTATATAAGGTGGACCACAAGATGTAATATATTTATCCTTATTAGTAGATAATATTACCCTTATTAGAGGCCACTATTAGGTTGATCAATATTGCTAGGTAGTAAATTAACCTATGATAGGGTTATAATGCCCGATAGGAAGAAAATAATAGCTAGGGTAATTATCGTATAGTCCATATAAATATTAGTAAATACCTTTAATATTAACTATGCATGAATAATGGTCTCTATCCATGATTATAATTGAAATGTGGGTGAACATAAACCATGTCCATAAAATAGTTGTTACCTAGGTTAATTATATAGAGTTCACTACTTTTAGAGGTACTATTGACATTATTGGTAATTCATACTAATACTATTAATAGTGTTACCATGGATAAAATATTAATATCACTATTGGCGTAATTAAAGGTGATAATGCACTTAATATATGGCTAATAGCCTGAATCCTTGTAAGAATTTACTTATTTAATAGCCTTATCCCTATTATATTTATAAGGGTCAGCTATAATCATATTACTATTACTAAGATAAACCAAACATTCACTTAAATTCTATTAACCATTATACACTGAATTAAGGAGATGAATCAACATAGTATTATCACCTTCGAGAATGAGGTGATAATTTAAATCATATATCATATTATTACAAAATGGTTAATATCTAGCGAATAATGAGTTAAAGATTAACCTAATGACCCAATTAAATAGGCTTATCTTAAATAACTAGAGAATGAGTTAACAATAAAGGCATTACCGAGTTCGCTTACATTTGAGGATTAGTCATTTAGTGAGGGTTTACAAAATAGCTTAACTCATTATTTCCTCTTAACAAATGTACCCTCTAGATATTAAATTAGTCTATTATAGGGTAAGGAAATATATTTTCTAAGGGTCAATTCATAATAGTTACCCCATTTGATGATTAGGGGGCCTAATATGGTCAGCTAATGAAGATGGTCCTCATTGACTATTTTAATCATCCTATGTGAGTATTAATATTCCTCGACCTTATAGATAATAACCATTTACTATTTAGGGGTTAACCATAAGTTATTATAACCTATAATCAGGCTTATTTAATAATATCTAATCATAAGATAGGCTAAATCCTTATAGCCATCCTACTATTAAAACTGTACGTATATTAAATACATTATATACTATACCTCTATACCAATGTTCCATCGATATTGGTTATATAAAGTATCCTAGGGACATATAGTTAATTACATAGTTTATAACTATTATGCCAATAGTATACACCATTGATTATTAATACTCTACTATTAATAGACATTATAACCATATATCAACATGTGATTAGCCATGATAATCATTAAGCTTATTACAACTCTCTATGGACCTATATTTAAGAATAAGAGGGGTGCATCAATAATTTTACAAGGACTATTGGGATAGTTGATAAATATCATATAGATAAGGGTAATAACTATGGGAAGATAGGATTAGTAATAATAACCTCATTATTAGGGTTAAACATGTACTTATCAATCTATATTCAATCCAATATCATATGTCCCTTAATATACACATACCCTCATACTATTAATCTAATAATCAAATAGGGATATTTCCCTATTTGGACATACTCATCACTAGTATAAAAAGGAAAGAGAGAGATGGGGAATTCAACAATTGTTATCCAGGTAAAGTCTACATGTAATATGCCTTGAATTAAAAATTATAGAATTTTACTATAGTTAATAGAACTATAGACATATAAGTGGTCATGAACAGTTTAATGGATATTAACAAAATGTAAGATTGGTCTTAACCCTTAATATCTATAATCATTATGAACTCCATATACTGATCTGTAAATCCATTTTAGTGATGAGTATTAAATTGATAAAATTAATAAAATTATAGGCTAATCTATCAAGGTATGTGCCATCAAGTTGGATATTTAATGGGGTAGCATTCTTGGTATAACAAAGGTTAAATTTATTAGGGGATAGCCTAACATCCTTAATATAATAACCAAGGTTAAATTTTATACATTATGAATGACTTGAATTGGTACAAGTAGTATATTTAGAGCTATATCCTCGAATAACATATAATCTAGTGAAATAAGGGCCCTATTATCTTTGATTAGAATGATAGCAATACCATATGTATTAAGAACACTTGATCTTATAAACTCTTTCATTGGATTAACATTGCTGAATTATCCCATTAGGGATCATATTATCTAGCCGAAATTATGATTGAGTTATGAAAAGGGATATCCTATTTTTATCGAAGAATATACACCCAAGTAATCTATATGACCAACTAGAGAAACCACCTATTTATATGTATATTAATACTAGTGAATATATGAGCTGTAATCATAATGGTTGAGGAATAGTTACCATCTCTTTAAAACCTATTCAAGTTACAATTAAATCATTATGTGTAAAGAGGATAGTTCCCTATAATAAAATAGATTAGGTACCTTAAAGATTAATAAATAGGGACCTATTGATACTTGTAGATTATATTCATAAAAAGAAGGCATATTGGGAAAATGACCGTTATTAGGATGGAGGGAGAATAATATAGGGATAATTTCATTCACATAACTATAATCAACTATTCTCTACCTTGAATCCTCGTATATTATAATCCCACCTCTATAAAATAAGTATTTTGGGCAATTAGAAGTATACATAATAGCCTACTATTGACAATGGAAGAGAATAGTTGGTTATTGATGTTCAAAATTAGGTATTAATGAGATAAAATGGCTGAATTATGGCTTATCTAAATGATATCATACTTTAGGTTGAAGACCCATTGTAATAATGGTAATTATATCAATAACTTGAAGACAATTGTTTAATGATACTAGAAGAGGAGATGAACATCGCCTAATCCATAATATTAATAGGGATACAAAATACTTAATAATACCATATTAGTTATTAATCAACCGATATACCGATAGTTAAATAGAAACATACTTTGATTAAATTTAAGGGATAGTTATAGATATTAGGTCATTACTTTATTGATAATGAGTAATACTATTAATAGTGAACTTACTCATATTATGGCCATTATTTCAGATTTAAGTACTCGCCTATGGTTTAGGAGGACCTTACATTATATGAAATAGCTATTAATAGTGTTGGCCTTAACTATTAATGGGAGAATACTCCACTTTTATAAATGTATGATCACTCACATTAGGAGGTATTAGTAGGAAAAAAATGTAATACTCTAAATATTTAATTGATTGCATGCCATGAATAACCATATATTATAATGGTTATACTAATCCATTGTTAGAGTCCCTTGGGAAATAAGATCAATCATAAGAGTATCATTCAATCACTCAAAAAATAGTCCCATATTAACCAACTATATTAACTAATGACAAGTATACTATCGATAACTATTATGTGGGACCATGGGTAACCTTTCCCGTAGCTGTGCTAAGATCAAATGAGGCTATGCTCATGGATAAATCATGTTAGATATATTAGATATTAACCTAGACAAGGTTAGTGGATACTAATAGAGGTCACCCTACAATATACCGATCCTACTTCACCTATTCTACAATAACAATAATCATCATAAGGATGTATATGATCATCCAGTATACCTTATACGAGTGTAGTAATGTTATAATTATCATGAATTATAGTTAACCTATTTAGATATATATAAGAACCTAGGCTGGAGTGACTGAACTAGATTAGGCTAATTTTTCCAATACTATTATTAGCATAATGAGGATTAATAGTATATTTGGTGTAGTAAGTTAATACTTATAAATTATCCAAGTAATTATATCGTATTAATGTATCATAGGATTTCTAATAGGCTAATGGCGTATTGGTCTTATATCATATATTAGGCGTACAAGTATAAGAAACCATTAGTATATTAGGCATTACAAATTGATGTCTCCATCCCAAATAAATAAGGATGGTATAATAATAACTCTTATTGTCGACCTAGGATGTATCAATAGAACATCTATTAGGATTAGTACTATTACAATGATATGGGATATCATGTATCATTATCTCGCCTAAGCTCATATTAATTTTAGCCAATAGTGTTATAATACACTATTAGTTAAAGCAATAGCCATATATGTATAATATTAGTAATCTTATTAATAAGAGTAATATCCATGAAACATGGGGATAATCTTAAATCGAAGTGGGATAGATTTATTAGGATAATCTTCCTAATGGACTATAGAGTGATCCTTCAAGCAATCCCTCGCATATTAACCTCATTAGGAGGAATAACATATTTTAAATATAGGCTAATTATATTTTGGGATAGCTTATGGAATTCCCAAGATAGTTATAAGAGATGTATCGGACTCATTACCCTAATAATATACCTTAGAGGTTCTCGTGGATACAATTATCCCTTATAGTTACCCTTATTACTTCCAAAAGGGTAATCATATTATCCCTATGTTTCCCTTGTATATCCATGTCTCGCACTAAGGCTATCTTAGGCACTATAATTAAAAATATTATTTTATTAATAATAAGCATCCTAGTAATGAACAAGATAATCTATCCAAGGTGCATAACATTACTCCATAACTATATAACATCTATCACTTTGGGTTATCCATTTGATACATTATTATCTACTAGGATGTATCCAATCAACAATTATTGATTAATCCTTTTGATGATATGTTAACTTTAATGATGTGAGTCTCTAATTAACTCCCATCTTGAAGTATCCATAAGTTTTAACCCATAGGCCTCAATATCTTACCCTATTCCGATAATAATTATATCCATAATAGATTGATATTGAGTTATCTTCAACGAGTAAAACATTATTTAAACCTCATGCCCCTCTCTCCTAGTTAAGGATTACATTTCCTATCATTAATAGTATGGGCCTTCTATAGAGAACACCCATGTATAGGATTAATGGGGATATTAAGTTACAATTATTCCAAAATAACTAGGACCTTATATACCTTAATTTATAATGTTCTCATTAATGGTAAGTGTACAAATTCACTTGGTATTCAAACATGTAATTTATTAATGTGAACCTATTATTTCCTCTCTTTATGGGTTGAACTTGTAATCGATAAGGGAGCCAATTATCGTAGATACTACCTCTAGAGTATTAGATAACTTAATGTTACCCATTAGCCTACCTAAATCATAGCTTAGCTATGAATTACTAATGAATATATGGGCAATAGATGATACATCATATAGAGATCCCTCCATATTATTGTTAACATTATAAATATATGGCTATAATGAGTATCAATTGACCCATAACTTAATTCCTAATCTAAGGTTAGTTCCTAATATGATGGGATCCTTTTAGTATTAATATTTAAGTATATTGATAATTAATGTGTATAACCTTAGATTGCATTTAATATAACAATATCTATAACAACTCACTAATAAGGTAACACTCTCTCTCATGATAATCATAACTATTATATTGTTCCCCAATTAAGAAATAAGGGTAACTTAGGGGATTAACCATGGGTAATCAAACATTTTACTATAATAGATAACTATAATAATTATTTATCCCATCGTATAAAGTTATTGGGCTAAGTTTATCATTCTAGAGACCCTTCCTTATCACCTATATAACCAAGAGAAATATAATACTAGCCGGACATATATGTTATTGTTTACCCTATCAACGAGATAAATGACTAAAGTATAACACTTGATAGGTTTATGAGCACTACCCAGTTAGAAAATGATATTATCTCAAAATAATTATAAGTGGGCATGATAAGTAGGGAAGACTACACTCGATATATCCGTGCCAATTGATATTCATGGTTACCATCATTACCCTAATATATAGGAGTCCAAGTATTAGATAATATCATTAATGTACTCTATGGTTACACATATCATGACAAATATTATGGCCCATATTAACGGATATATAATTAGGTAAAATACCAATAGTCTATATCTTTGAGTGATTTAATATCCTATGGTTCTAACTCAACATGCTAATATGTTAGCTAAATTTAGTGGGATATATAGTAGATAGTATTATTATGGGATAAAACATGGCACATAATAAATTCTAGTTAAAAGTAATAAATGTATAGGGATCATCCATATTAAATCACCGTGTGCATACCAATAGTCTATATCCCGGATAGTATTATTATGGGATAAAACATGGCACAATGTGTTTAATAATTGTGTGTTTGATACCTATTTAATTATTCAGATTTATAACTCACTGAATGATAGTAACTTGTATGTATTATGGATCATATTATCTTATCGGATAATAGAACAAATCCTAATAAAGTTTCCTAGACCATCATAAGAAGGTTCATACTCTAAATGCTAATAATATGCAAGGGAATGATATATTATTCCCTATTCATAATGTAGATTAATCGGTCTTATCCACCCTTTCCAATTATAGCAATATACTAGAGTAAGAGGATTATTACTAAGTTATTCCCTAGTAATTTAATCATTCATTATAGTATAATAGTGTATACTATTAGAGAGGGACCCTACTAATAGTAGTAAACTAAGGTTGACCATATTATGATTTAATAGTTATTGTTATATCCTATCACTATAATGGCTCTTATTATTCCATATCATTAGCTATTTTGTTTTATGAAATAAAATATCTAATGGCCTTATTATCACAAGCAAATAATAGGCTTGATAGAGAGGGATGGAGAAAAGGATGACCGTATAGTAATAGTGGGACCGATATCCAAAATTTACTTTATGTTTAGGCTATAGATAATTTAAGTAATATTTATCACCTAAAATAAATAAAGAAAAGAACCAAGGTCCTCTTAACTAGATGAGAGATTTTGATGAGATAATTTACTAATGGCCACAAATTATATTAGTCACCCCTCGCTAAATATTTTTATATTGGTTTTATCAAATGGCTACTCCCTAGATAACTCTAATATATTAATAATGATATTAGTAATACAATATCATAACCCCTTAGGTCAACACTAATATAATTTGTATATAATGGGGATATCCCTTACTCTTGAAGTGATATTAATTAAATATCTCATATAGGGTATTATTACCTTATTTGACTCGCTAATTAGTTGAGGGCCGATGAAAATTAATAATCTTTGTCTATTCATAAAGAAATTTGTATAGGTATATCTAGCTATAATATATATATATATTTTCGTAGAGTTTAATTATACCATTCCCTCGATATTAGGGGTATATTATGAGTTAAATTACCCCCTAGTAATTTAAGATAATAACCATAATTGTTATGGTTAAGATGATAGTACTCGTTAACCTATCCACTAAGATGAGTATAATTGATTATGTACTCTATATTATAAGTATATATTAGTACTACATATGGTTTAGGAGGTATAATAACTTACAATATTTATCAAATTAGAATTTTATACATTATGAATGTATCCTACTATCCATTAGTCTAGGGTTATATTCGAGGATCACTATTCCTCATTAGTAAACAAGGTCTATATATATCCCAACACAATACCCACCATACACAAGGTACTCCATTTAGCTATCATAGGGTATTTACTTGTTATAGAGTCCTCAAGACTCTTTAACCATAGCTATCAGAATCCAAGTAACGGGATATGATTATAGCTTTATACCATAATCTAAAGTTGGGAAATGCTTGATATAATAAGTGGGATCACTTGAATCCCTTGGTTACCCCTAAGTCGGACACCTTTGCTCAGTTATTACCAATCTCTCTCAAAAGGAATATACTAACATGACATTTTAACCTTTAAATAACTTAATAAACATTCATCTTATAATTTTGAAATGAATTAGAAGTTCATTCTATATTACACTATAATGGTATAAAGTCTTTTGCTGATATATCCAATTATATAATCCGTAACATTCTTGGTCAATTATAACTAGAAAAAAACAATATATGGTATACTATTAATTTCACAACTCAATCAGATGTGAAGTACTAGTACCCATAATGGAAAATGCCCCTTTATATGAAGTTTATAGATAATAACTGTAACCCCCGTAAAAACCCTTATCCATAACGCGACGTGTATTAGAATAATTCTATATATATGTATATTAAGAGTAAGTATAATTCTCATTTCATCATGAGAAATTAATGCTTGAAATATGTGATTTATGTTAAATTAAAGTTATTTTGCTTAAGATTAATGGTTTAATTATTAAAGAAATCAAATATGCAAAATCAGTGTTTTAAGGACTATATTCTACCCGAGTTTTGTGTGAATTATTTGAGGACTTTAAGTTACTTTTTGGGTCAACCTTAAAGAATGAAAGTTATTCATATATGTGTTGACTAGGCCTGTATAAAAGTTTATAATATTTGGACATATACATTAAGAGTTATACCAATTATAGTGAGGGTTGTTTTGGAATGCATTCTGCTGGAATTTTAGGAGAAGAATCTGCCCGAATCTTGTGAGATTTATTTGATGCTGTTAGATTTATTTTTGAGCAAAACTTAAAGAATAAAAGTTTTTTTTCTATGTGTTTAATAGCTCTCTATAAACTTTCATAATTTTTGGATACATATAGAAAGAGTTATGCACATTTTAGCATAGATGGGTTAGGAGCTAACACTACTGAAATTTTGGAGAAAAAGAAATTTCGAATTTTAAAAATGGAAATTTCCGAATTTTTTATGAAAGAAATTATGTCTAATTACATGAACCCAGCTTATTAATATGTTTATTTAGCCTAAGTTTTCTTTAGTCACCTAAGCACTTGAATTAAATGCTTGGAAGCCAAATCATCACCTTTGACTTCCAAAACATGCCAGCTTTGCCTTCCAAGCTTCCTCCACTTTACATTTGGCCTAGTTAAATTTTAACATTTATGATATAAATAAATGAGAGGATAAAAGGTGGGTATATAAGGGAAAGAGAGAGTTAAATGGCTGCCATTTTTAGGCCAAAAACCGTAGCCATCCAGAATTAAAAGAGAAGCCAAATTGAAGAGAGAAAAACAGCAAAAAGAGAGAAAGAAAGAAAAGAGAAAGAGAAAGGGAAAAGGGAAAGAAAAAGAGCTAAGGAAATTCTAATCAAACCTAAAAGAGGTAAGTAGGTTTCATTTTTTTGGCTGATTAATGTCTTAAATTATTTTTTTTAAAGTTATTTTGTTAGTTTTTATTTCATAGGTTGTAATAATTTTCAATGGTTATATGCTTGATGCTTGGGATAAATCTATGTATGGATGCCTTGTTGTGATGATTTATAATGTTATGATGTTTTGAAAAATGTCCAAGTATGTGGTGATGGGTTGGATTGAACTTAGACTAAATTTAAGTGAACTAAAACATGTTTAAAGTTGGCTTGGAATGAACTAATAAATTAGTGTTGATAAGGAGTAAATTCTGTCCGAATTTTGGGGTGCATGTTCAAGGATTTTAGGTCAATTTCTGGGTGAAACTTAAAGAATAAAAGTTGTTCATCTATGTTTCAACTAACTCCTTTTAAAATTTATTGGTCATTGGATTCGTGTACAAAGAGTTATACCCAATTTAGTATGGATAGCTCTAGACAAACTACTATTAGACAGATTGCTCCCTAAGTTTCAAAAATTTGTAATTAATTATGTACTTGTTATTTAGACCTAATTTTTGGATATGTTATAAATAAAGATCTAGTATCTAAAATAAAATGGGTAAGATTAATTATGTTCTGAAATTGGAAAATTATTTACTCAATTAGGAGTTGCTCGATAATAAACCCTAAAACCAAAAAAAATAGACTTGGACAAAATTAATAGGTTTAGAATAAACTAAATGAGCTTGGACTAAATAAAATGGAATTAAATAAAGTCAATGGACCTAATATAAAGTTAATAGGCTCGGATTAAAGTAAATGGACTTAGACCTTCTTTTAAATATTAATGAAACTAATGAATAATATTAATGAGTGGAGATTGTGTTCCCGTCGTGGGTATCGTGGTTGGTATGTGAGCAATGGATAAATTTTGAGTGTGGGTTGGACCGTGAGTATGGCATGAGAATGAAGGGTTGGTACCCGAATTTGGTTAAATGTGATTAAATATGTCATCACGTGCATCATGTGCATAGTGGGTGATTTAAGACAAGTCAATTGATTGAGAAATGGTTTATACATCTAGGTTTGATAACCTAACTGGAATAAATGGGTATTAGTAGTCCAAGTACTCTAGGCCGTGTGCCCGCACTATTAGATGATGGATTTTTGCTAATAGTAGTTACAACGAGGGATAATTCCGTTGTAGCAAAAGATGATCCGAGGATCATCTCGGATGAAATCAAGTCGTGTGCTTGCACCGTTAGACAATGGATTCCCGCTAACAGTAGTTACAACGAGGGATAATTTTGTTGTAGCAGAAGGTGATCTCGCGGACCACCCGAATGATAAATAGAGTAGACTAGCTAATACCTGTGGTACCCGAGATTAAAATTTATGAGTATGGTGGGAAGTCAAAACAACATTGCATATCACATGCATCACCCCGCTTACCGAGCTTCGATTCACCCCGTTGTTATTTTTTTTTATGTCTTGATAGAAAAAGGATAAGTTGGTATGGATGCAACTGGCTCCTCCTAACTAGCTCATGTGAGGCACCATATATTAGTTTTTATTTTGTCCGTAAATTTAGGGTATGGAGTTCGTGAGAAATTGAATATTGCTCGTAATGTTTTATTAATGTATTTAATTATGTTATGTAACTTTTATCTTAAGGAGTTATATACATAATGTACTCGTTAAAGTTCTAAGAATATCATAAGAAAACTACTTAGAGTTTAGGGTATGTCGGTGTAACACGCTTCGTCCAGACACTTACTTGGGTAGTGGAAATATGATCAGGCAGGGGCATTACAATAACCATATGGTTAACCTATAATTTTATATTGTATATATTTGTAACCATAACTTATAATCAAAATATGTTAGAGTAAAGAGATATACCTCTTAGTTTAAGGGTGATGTTTACCTAGTTATAACACTATCAACCCCTAAAATGCTCATTTTGTATAACTCTCTATGGACCTATATTGATACGGAATTATTACCATATATTCATCCTAATAAGAGTTGACCATCACAATAATTTTATACAAGGCACCATGGGAAGTATACACCATTACGACAATATCATAGTGAAAAGAACAAGTACCAAAAATGGATATACATATTTAGATAACACTATTATGCTCATAGATGGGGCATATTTAAGCCGATAACATAGTCACTTCAGTTATCGCATGAGGAAGGGTGTTATGGCTAATAGGGTTCGTAACACATATAATTATTGGCTATAATATTATATGGTCTCCATTAATAGGAGTATATTTTAGTGATGTCCTATGATTATACAATTTAACCATCATAACTAAATGAGAACTACGTGATAACAATAGTTTTGTATATTAGGCATCCCTAAGGTTTCCCTAAATATATTGTCTAGTAATACCCTTAATTATGAACTACTAGCGATAAGTAGAGTATATTTTAACTAGCAATATCTCCTAGGTGATCATTGATATATGGTCCCATATCATACCCAATAGGGAACATAATGTTTTGATATTAAGTGCTATAATTAATCTATCTATGGTATGTTGAATCAAGAATACATGTGCATACAATATTAGGAGAATATCAATGGGGATATAATTTTACCTAGGTTAATTATATATTTAACATAGGAAAGTTGATAATTATCAAAATACTCTTTTTATAAGTAATGGTCCGATTACATTAACTAATTAGATTAGACACATATAAGGGAAATAAATATGAAACATGGTATAATAATCTTGATAATTATGTCCTAACTATGTATTATCCTATCTTAACTTCTTCACTTAAAATGTTGCTAGTATAGAAGATTATCAAGATATTTAACCTTTCGTGAAATACAAACCTACTAGAAGATTATCAAGATAGTTAAGATAGGATAATACATTATTAGGGCATAATTATCAAGATTATTATACCAAATAAAACATGAGCTTGTATGCTTAGCAATTGGGATTCTCTCGTGGTAAGTCAAACATTAATACTCTAATATAAGTATACCATGTATATTAATATAAATCATATATGTAAACAATTGATAAATCTTCTATTCCCAAGATGGTGACACATCATATAGAGAGGTTGTTCCATAATATAGGTTATAAACTAGGAGAGGTAATATAATAGTATTAATCCTCAAATTAATAGTTACCTATAGTTATGATATATTTTGTATGAGTATTATAACTTAAGACCAAATAGACTCTCTAATATGAGGAAATATTGAGAATAATAGGCCTATGTCAATTCACAAGAGATTTAATCCGAAATTCCGTTATGGATATTGGTAGGTCCAACAAAGGGATGTATGGTCCCATGTATGAACAAGTATTTAACAATTTTAGACTTCAAGTATTATATCATGGATATTCTCATGACCATAATTGACACTCATCAATTAGGGATTCTCCAAAATAGTGGGTATACCATAGTACTCCTCATGGGGCCTATTTTCTCGACTAGTCTATTAATAGTAGAGTATTATAATTTATAGTTGATATTCGATAAAATATAGGCTACTTTTATCACCAATCTCAAAGACCTATTAAGTGGTATCTCACTAATATGTAGTGAGGATATTTTACTTATTCTAGTCTATTATAAATATCATCTATTAGGTATAGGATCAAAATTGATTAGTAACTCACATATAGACATTAATCAAAATGTTCTCAGATTAATCATATAACATGATGGGTTATTACCTCAAATTATGATATTCGATGGAATATAAGGTAGTTACTGCCTCAATATACAAAGATACTTACCAAGAATAATCATATATATGCCAATATTTGATACTTATAGTATCATAGGATATTTACAACCCTAAATAAGAATAAATCAAAGGTAAATGAATAGTAATCACTTTAGGTTAGGGACAATTCATAGATGGACTAAATATTATAAATTAATATTTCCCTCTCTTCCTCGTATCAAGTATTATGTCAAATATCCTATGACCTTATAATGAGTATGGTGTATCTAAAATGTCTTTACCCATTATAAAGATAGAGCATAATGTTTTATATTCACACCTAATAAGGAACTAGCAACATAGTATAATTATAGTGAAGTACCTAAGACTACCTATTATTCTAACTATAGATGACTCGAATATTGTTCTCATATTAGTTGATTACACTCTAATAGTAGCCTATCATTGAATTATTTTTGGATAATGGACTATACAAACTCAAAATCAAATTGGGTGATAATGGCTAATAAACTATGGATAGCCCGTAGTATTGGAATATCAATGTAATTTTGGGTATAACTAATACCCATAATTACAAATTACCAATTTATACCCATGGATACCCTACTTATTACAAAGGAACATGTCATTAGTCACGGTCATGACTAAAATTATTTTACTCGGGGCTAAATAGATATCCTAATATAATATATTAGGCATAATATTTTGAGTTTGATATTATTCGAATTGTAATAATAGCTTTTCTATAAATTAATCAGATAATCTTTTATAATTGTCCATATGTCTAACTGAAATATTTTAATCACGAGAGCCTACTTATAAACTATGGTGATCCTATGAATGGTCAATTGGGATACTCGTTGTATCGCTATGTAATATTATAGAAGTTTACAAATTACCTTTCATAATCATTAACTAGAGAGACGATCAAACGAAAGTTAATACTCATGCTAGTATTAATAATATCATTATCCTTATGGAGAATATAAGTTCACTATTACTCCCTTTAATATGTTTCTACATAATGAGTATAAAATAAGCCTCCTAATAATGAAGGTTTAATATTATGATCCACTCGTACTAATACTATTTTTGGTTAATATGCCTATTTAGGTGAAGGATAATGGGTATAATATTGTATGAGACCCGAATATATGTCACTTTCTAGAGAAATTCAATCAACCTAATAGTGGCCTCTACTATCTCCTTGTAATATAATATACTTTTATAGATTTATAGGGATTAAGACAATAACGATTTCCATATGGTAATAAGATTAATGATACTATTCAAAATACATGGCCTCCCTCTTCTCGCACAGACCATATAATTCCATGGATTTATCCTATACATTAAGAGATGTGTTCAACCCTTACAATTATAACTCGGATGGAGTAGTGATATTAGTAGTGTGGTCCTTTAACATAATTATTAGCACTATAATAGACTAGTGTGAGGATAAAATAACCTTAGGATTATTGGCAAGTATATATATAGACCACCTGATATGGATTATCAAGTATATAATGTTAACTAGAATAAGTATTAATCATGCCTATCTTTATTCCATACCTTGTTCATCCTTACTGTAAATTATGTTATTATAATTGATTGATATTTTACTATCATGGATAGTATTTAAGCATACCTGCAAGCTAGGACCATAAATAATTGGGACTGATATGGGATAAAGAATTTCTCTAAAGATAGGCATGATTAATCAAATAAATAGGGTTAACCCTATAGCTCACCATGATATAAACTAGTTAACCCTAAATATGTGACCACATAGTTCAAGTACAATTTGGTATAATACTAACAAAATAGTAAGGGCTGGTTATAAGAGACAATAACATTATATAATACCATAAGCCCACCTATCTAATTGTTTTCAACTTCTCCCTCACTTCTTCTAACAAACACAAGTCCTATTATTAGATAGGGACCTTACCTATGTAATTGGATAGGTGTACTACTTATATACCTATTTTTATATCTCCATATTATTCAGCCATATGACTATATATCATAATAAACCTTGGTTAATTATGCCAAATATTGTAGGAATAACTCTATATATGATCTCCATTATAAAGATATGTGCATAGATTAAATCATAATTATTGAGAAAAATTATAGCTATAAAGGGATTGTGTGCCATGAATAACCAAATATATAGTATCAGCTTATAATCAATTATGTACAATCTTGATTAAAGGTTTCTATCAAAATAGAATTAAGATTATACACAACAATTATATGCTACTGTGTGTATATCGTTATAGATATTAATAATTAATTATTCTAATGATTATAATTTTAATGAATTATAATATTGATTAAAATCTATTTATGGTATGTTGAACCAAGGTTATGATACTAATAACCAATCACAAGTTACATTGTCTACCAGTGATAAGGATTTTAAGTGAAATATTATGTTTGGTAAGTTTTTATCAAATGATAAATGCAATATTATCATCCCTTTATGGGAAAGTAACATAGCAATAATATCTCCTAATTACATAGAAAATGTATAAGTTTTCTATATATAATCCTCCTTAAGTAGCCTATCCAATTGTTTAGATAGGGACCTTAATTGTGTAATTAGATAACCTAATAGGGCATATACGAAACCTAATGTAAGCATAAACCTAATTTATGGTATCACAATTAATAAAAGATCATTAGGAAATCATGAATTGTCCGATTATAATACATAACATCGGATATTACCTACCCTATTGAATCAAGAATTGGATAGGCTACTTAAAGTAGGATTAATAATACTAAGGAATTAACAAGATATAATGAACTAGTATCACTAAGTAAAGTGTATCTCGTCATAATATTATACCTTAATTGAACTTTATAATAGATTTACCCAATATTAGTTATACCATACAGAGAGTGACGATATTAGTTATGCTAATGAGTGTTAATATTATCTAATATAATAGTAGTACACTTATTTTATGGATTAGTGTCCACTTATTGAGCTAATTAATATACCCTATAACTAAGGAATCATCTATATAGGCCACTTGGATGACAATATGCTATTATTATATATCCTATGTATAGGTCAGGTGACTAGTCATGTATAATCTCATATTACAAGGGCCAACACAACAATAAAAACCTTCAACAGATGTACATAAGGTGAAAAGATAATTACTCCTACATGGTCCAGTGTAACCTAGTTATCTCTAGGCCACTTAATTTTTGCTTACAATTAACGGTGTTATTACAAGATAGGTCATACAAGAGTAGGAAAATAATGAGGTATTTCCTAGGTAGGCCTAATGTGGTAAATTGTATGATTTATATCATAGTGAGATTACTATAATTTGGAATAATTGTAAGTCAACTCTTGATTACACCATATCTCCTAATGATAGGTTGGCCTCTACGAGATCATCCATTTATATAAGTATGGATTGTGCAGGGAAGGAACAATATGATACTAATAGGTTATTATAATATTTAATCATATTACTCTATTTATTCTTAAGCATTATATTAGGAGATATGGCTAATTGGATAACCTAATAGTTTGAAGATACTTATCAACCTTATATAATATCAAGTATCAAATGGATTTGGCTAGTACCAAATAGAGTAAGGGCCTAAGATTATAGCATTAAAATAAGAATATATCTAACTAGAGCTGTTAGTAGGAAATTATAACGAAGAGTATAATAATAATTTTTAGGTATAACCCATATACTAATGTGTAATTCCCTCTTATTTTAATCCTATAATATCAGGATGGAAAGCAAATTTATGTTAGGGTACTATTACTCTCCTATAATCAATATTATGATCACCTATATTAATATTACCTTTTGGAAGGATAACAATGTCTCCCTTATATGTCTAATCTATATATTGACCAATCATAATACTTTGTAACACTCCCTTAACTTCAAGGGAAATATAGGACTAGACCACCTATTAATGAGGAATGAAATAGTTTATGGCCATTTCAATTACTATTCAAGCTATAATAGCTTGGTCACTTACTTTTTGAGTTAATATCTTTAGGGTAAGGTAATGATATGTTACCCAAGCCTTGTTATGATATCCTATCAATCTGAGGACACTTTATCATGATTGATTTCAACTTGGTAAAAGATTATCATTAATACATCATGGATATTATCAATATTTAAATCAAGGTTAGGCATAATTCACTCTCGACGTTTGTATTTTGGGGAATAGTACCTAAGTGGTAAAAGAATACATATCAAGTATGGGTAATGTATTTATTTGACTGATTTTGAGCATAGGCCAAGATTGAGATTCTAATAGCCCATTGAACCTTTTAATACTTATAACTATTAACTTTGTCAATAATTCACATCGACTTTTATAAGTAGGGGTACGCAATCAACTAACCTATATCATTATGTATTGATATGATAATAATATGATATTAGAGGGGTAATATTTGTAGTGAGTATAGTGAAATATTATATACATTAGTATTAAATGGGCCTTAAAATGATACTATTGGTTCAATTATTGTACTCATTCACTAGGTATTCACTATCTATTTATGTATCATTTGTTGGTATTATCAATAAGGTCCCGACAGTTTTCTTATGATATATACCATATCTGGTCTCTCTTAATATTACACTTGCATATTGGAGGATAACTATAATGAATAGGTATTATAATATAACATACGAATACCTTTTGATATGGGCTAACATCGAGGTCTAATCAATAAGGTATAATTGTGGCCATAATAGGGAGTATATAAGGATTATCCTATTAATCCATAATGATCTTTAACCTATTTATCATACTCCATGAATATTCCCTTACGTAACTATTTATAGTTATTACCATGATATATCAAGGTCCTCCATACATGTTAGTTAAAGATTGACAAATAATTACTCCAATCCCATTGTACTCATCTATTACATTTAGTATGTAATGATTATACCTTTCTATTATTTATAATATTAAGGGTTAATGAGGCTAGATAACAATTACTGAATTATCCTATAGGTTATAACTTATCTTTGTTTCCCATATATTATAGGTATGGCATGATAATATCCTAACATCTCTAAGTTAATTGAGGAGTAATAATATTCATAGTTCAACCATTTGAATTATAGCCCCTAATATCTAAGGAGAATAATATTATGGATACACATTAAGATCGTATTGGTAATACCCTACGTATAATATTTAGGTATAATTGGTCAGCCAATTCATGCATAAATTATACTTGGATCATCAATGACCAAATAAAAACACATTGTAATTTCTCATGGGCACACCCTTATTCGAATAGCTATATCTTTAAGGGTATATTTATAATCCAGGTATAATATTGTAACCAACCCTTATAATGGAAAGAATATATTACCAAAATAAAAGGAGGGTTATCCAATTCAATCATTAGTCCTTATAATTAGATTAAAATGATTTGGGCCATTAATAAAAGGGAATAATTACCATGTGATAAAATGGTACTAACGTTAGATCTTTTAGCCGAGAAGTCCTCTTGTGATGAATATAATTATTACCTCTTATAATAGGGCTATTCCCATATATAACGGATTGTTCATAATCATAAATTAGTTAATCCACCTAATAACTATTGAGCCAAGGGATTACCAATAATAGGTCAATTAAACTAAGTACCCATTCTATTTACCATTATATCAGCTAGATATGATTCCTTATTATTATCATATAGTAGTAATGAACCTTATATGGTACCATTGATAAAAGATAAAAGTGGTATGCACTCAATGTTCTATAATGGTTACATATCGTTATCATAACTATTAACCATTTGAACCCCTAATTAGTTTTATCCAAGCGATACATTACTATTGTTAAATTGATTATCCAATTTAAACTAATGATGGTAAATTGGTACAATAGTATAATGTGGGTCGTATAATTGATTATTTATATTTTGGTTCAATATACTTATATGTGTTGTATAGCTAATTTAGGCAGCTATAATCGATTATGTACATCTCATTCTAAAGAGATTCTTATATCCCATAAACGTGATGGTTTACAATAATTGGTTTTGTATATTAAATGAGAATATCGGTTACCATAATATTTAAGATGTAAGTATATGGGGATAAATGAGAACTAGGAGATAACAATAGTTTTGTATATTAAGCATCCCTCTATCCTTATTAGCCCAATGTTCAATCATAAGGATTGTTCCATGAGTTATACCCTACACATTTCACTATTACCTCTATTACTATTACATTACTATTGAATTATACCATATACAATTCTTATAGTTGATTTGGTAACCTAGAGCGATGTTGCGGATGTTACAATATAAGGGGTATATCATTTATTAATATAGTGCAATCCCTCATATAGGTAGTTCCATAACAAAGTAGTTAGTTAATTTAATATGATCACTAATATTTTAAAAATATTAGATGGTTAGGGGTACCCTCTGTTATCCTATTTGACCTAAATAAGATACCTGAATTAATATTTATTCCATTAAATATTTATTATTTCAATATATATTATATTGAGTATCAACCTAGTTAAGAGTTATAAGGTAGGTCTCTCCAATTTGGGTACATCATAGGATGGACTATATGGGACTATAGTGGATACCTATCTACCAATATGGTGTATCCAAACATTCTATAGGGATAGTTACATATAAATAGGACCCAATAGATGATAATGTATCCAAATATTAAACTTTAACATCACATGGAATATATCCCACTAAATCTAGTTAACATAACTTTTATGCTCATTAGTTGGAACTAGAATGAGTAATTTTAAAGGGTGATTATATAAAAGGTTATTATATGGTCAATATTTCCCTATTATGATTAAACAAGTTAAATAACTAATGTTAAGAGGAAAATTAAATGTTAGGAATCATTTTAATTAATGGGGCTACCCCTTTGCACGTATTATAATCACTATTAATTGCTGAGTTAATATGAAAGGGACATTAGTAACTTATATTGGTATAATATCAGTTTTATCTTATTCTACTATCTCATAGTCCCCTCATTATATTATAATAGGCATAAGGTTATCTTATTAATACCTAGTAGCCCCTATAATATGGTCCTAGTATACCATTTAAGATCAGCTCATATATATTCACTTTCCAATGGTACCATATAAGGATCTAGTCGGGTTAAGAGCACACAATATAAACCAGGGACATACAATTAATTACATAGTTTATAACTATATTAACACTAGATCTAACGTGATTAATATAGGATAACGCAGTGATAAGATCCTTTATAATGAGGGACCTAGGACTATAGGTTATCCACTTTCTCTAAAATTAGGTAGTCTATAATCACTTATAACATAAAGGTTCGTTGTAATAGCTCGACCATATTTCGTTAATTTTATCATCCAATTAGAAGCTGATGAATAACCATTCGGATATAAGTTGGTATATTTGCCTATTAAATATAGATCTCTTTTGTTATACCTAATCTCCGTATTTATACTATTCCTTAGGATAAACATCTCCGAAGTAACCCTTACTCAAGGAACATTTTAAGATTAGGGTATCTTCAAGTTATTCAGATAACTACTATGGATCCTTATATAGGTAAGTATATATAATCTTGATCATCCTAATCTATTTAATCAGTTAGATCAACCACTCTTGAGATTAATAAGTTAACTATTAGTTTATTACCATTAAACTGGGAATATAACCTAATGATAAAATATATAAATCTATTTCTTATATTACCTAATATAATCTAATGATATTTGATAACTATTATAAGATCTTGGTGATATTTCAAATGATATATCACTTTCATAGTTTATACCTTAGTCTACCTCAAAACCTTATAAGATTCCCAGTTTAATGATAATCATAAACTAATGGATACTATTAATTATAAATAAAAGAGTTATATTATCTAAACTTTTTACGCAAGGTGCCTTAATATGTTATTAGTGTAATTTGTGTAATATTGCCCATTATCTAATTTCTTATTCACGTGGAGGCATTTATAGATAGTTATTCCTTGTTAACCTTTTAACAAAATAATTAGTCTCAATAGATTTTTATCATAATGGGACCTTTATACAGGGAATCTCATATTAGTTCCCCACAATAGTATGGCCATAAATATCTTTGATATCAAAGATGATTGAACCTTGGGCTATAGGCATATTAGTTGACTTAATATACCATATTTTCTATATAATTTTGATAATGACTTGATAACTAGGCTAACCGTCAACAATATTCCCTTTATATAACTATATGCTTGTGATATTGAGTTAATTAATGCTCTCCACATAGGTTTTATATAGGGAATGGACTAATTGGTGACTTGGGGTATACTCTTGAGAGATATGGGATAATTTTATGCTTTGTTTTTATAATGGGTAAAGACGTTTTAGATACACCATACTCATTATAATGTCATAGGATATGTGACATAATACTTGATATGAGGAAGAGAGGAAAATATTACTAATTAATATATATTCTTATTATGATGAATTTTTAAAATCAAGTATAAAATTACCCATGTTGCCATTTATCCGAGCAATATTATCAAAATAATCAATAGGACCAATGGAGGTCTAACCTTTGGTCACCTCATAGATAATACGGTATATTGTTCATGGTTTAATTAGCTATCATTAACATTACTATATTGTGAGTACATTAAAATAATTAATATTATTGGTCCATACTTGATCCCTATCATGAGTGATCATACTATTTAATCGTATGTTTATATTATAGCCTCCATTGGGATTTATATGGAGGGTATTTATATGGTAAAACTCTATCCAGTGATAATATACCTATCCATATATTAGATAATAATGTCGTATTATGATACTTTTAACAATATCTTTCACAATATCTATATTATAAGAATATTTTCATATAGGAAGATAAGGAACCAATTTAAGGTTAGAAGGTACTCCAATATAGGACTCATTATAACTATCAATCGTAATTATTACTAATAATCAATGGGCATTAGGTCCCATATAATGAGATGGTAAGCGTGATAGTGGCCATTCTAATGGATAAATTGTTGGCTAGTAATATTTTCTCGTATAAACCCTATTGGGGAAACAAGGTTAGAGTATATCAGCCCAAGATAGTCACCAAAATAGCTATAATTATGCCATATATCCCATGCAAATATCTTTTATAGGGAGGTGAATTGTAATCCATAATAGTTGGCATATGGTTATTATAACTGTATGGGTCGTAACATTAAAGATACACAATTATATAGATAATAATACATGACAAAAACCTAATTGATTATCGGTATAGGGAAACAATATACATTAAGGAAGTGTTCAATATTTGAGGAAGTAGATTATCCAACACTTAATCTCCCTTAGAACGTTTGGTGACTGCTTGCAAAATTATCCTAATAATGTTGGGCCTGGAAAATATTTAGATTAATGATCTTACATAATTTGGTGGGTAGGATAATAAAGCATATTATCTTTCTATGCTAGGAGTATAGTTACCGAGATGGCGTTACCATCTTGATCTAATTCAAACATGGGCAAAGTATCTAATTAACTTTCATGTGTATATCAATAAGTATCAAGTAATTATAGATATACCTATGATACTTATGCATATTAATCTTACAAACCAAAAGGTTATACAAATGATTTATCGGATTATAGGCCTCTAGTTCAGCCTATTAACAATAGTCGACATCACTTATAATGTGTCAGATTATAAATAATCTACCTCCCTTAGCAACACATATATCCATAATTGGATAACTAAAATATAATTGATTATCAAGATTATTAATAAATGTAGTGATTTTGGGTAATCGAAGAATTACCTACCCTCATCTTTATGATCAAGAAACATAGGCCTAGTGTAATGTAAGTTGACATCTATTAGATGGCCCATCTATAAGCATATTTAACCAAACAGTTTGATATATTATCATCCACCCTATATAGGGATTTTAATATATATCGGGGTTAACTCATCTCTAATGGTTATTGTTATTACCACCTTATAACAGGTATATCCTCTATACCTAGTCTTTTACATGATTGATTAATTATAGTTGTTCAATACTAAGTGGTCCTCTTAAAATATCTCATAGTAATAGGTAAATATAGATTTTAACTATTCATAGTATACTCTTACACATTTCATCTATTCATCCACTATCTTGGTTATCCTTGGACATGGTTAGAAAGGATAACAGTTTTCTCTAAATAACGATTATTGTCTTACCTAGTTATGATGTTATAATCAATTTATATAACCTCATGTTAATCCATAAATATCTAAGGATAATTCTTGATAATTACCATTAATCATCCCTATAATGTACCCACTTCCATGTAATACATTATGATTGGTTATTGGATAACTATTATCTTTTCTAATGGTTAGTAAGAAACCTTACCAAATAGCAATTATTAACCTAAACTCAAAGGGTAATGTAGCATACAAGTTATAGCCTCGTATTTCTTGTAATTGGGCTAATCTTCATTATAGCTTATACAATGACAAATAATGGCTTATTTTAATATATTACATGTGGTTAATATTACTATTCTATAATTTGTAATAACCACATATTAGGTTAATAATATTATTAGTGAAGTACCAATAATGAACTGTTCATTAAGTGCATATAGGATAAGTATACTATCAAACCACTATCTACCCCCTTGTTTCCATCCTATAAATCACCTCATCAAATAGATAATGTTCTTATATGTCTTAATGACCCATGTATACTATAATATTATCCTATGCTTATTTAGGGATAAATTTAACCTTTGTTATCACCTAGAATATTATTATTATGAATACTCTTTTTACATGGTCCCAATAGCTCACCATGCTGATTATATGCCCTATATTATACTATTGATCTGTATCCTCCTAACTAGTTATCCCCCTAGTATTAATAAGATACTAAATCACTTTATGATAGTTATAGCTACATATATCCTAATAACAAAATCAATCATAAATGTGTTTAGGACTATTTAGGGAAAAGACTTGGGATAACTATGATATTGATTATACCGACCCAATTATATTGATAGGGCCATAATAGTTTATTAATACTATTTGGTAATCAGTGTCCTATAATGGCCTATGGTCACATAACCCTCATATTAATAATGTAACCCTTTGGATATTACCTATCCATCTCTATCTAATTTAACCTAGAGTGAATGTAATATCAAAACGTACACAATCCACATGGATAAGATTGATTTTCTTTGTATTATTATGTATTGTGTACCATCACTCTCATTCGATAGAGGACTTTATATAACCCCTCCATCTCTCCTGGGCATAGTACTTTTACATAATTGATTACGAATTATTGGAATAACCATTAGTATCTAACTATATATAGCCCTTAATATCAACTATATAGATTAAAATAATGTCATGACCTAGGGAGTACTAATAAGATTAAAGGGTATATTAATCATCTTACATTAATATAGGGAGAATTCGTATAGTGGGCTATATAAGCTAATTTGCTGATAGTTATACTTCCTCAAATATGATTATAGAGCCTCTTATAATTTTGGGTTATATGTTCCACTCGGGTTATTTGATAAGGGTAATAACCCTATGGTCCCTTGCTAATGATATGTTCCATACTTATTTGGTTTGAGTGCCCTAACTTACCAATAGTTAACTTATATTAGGGATAATAATAGACCCTCTTTGATAATTTACTAGAGAAGGGACTATAGGGTAATCCAAAGGATAGCTTATAATCTGCTAATATAAATGTCCCTAGATATAGTCTTCCCACTCGATTTGGTAAGGTTACATTAAGTTATATAGTGCAACAAATACCCTAATGATACCTAATCTTCTCATGATATATACCTTCATGAGGATATGAGAGGTTGATAAGTAACTAATATTCTATTAACATGGGTTATTCAGGCTACATAATCAAATTCCATTAAAAGTCTCAATGTGAATGTAATATCATAGGATACACAATCCACATGGATAAGACCAATTTTCTCTATCTTATAAGTATTATAATATTAATTTCGCTCATTGATTAAAACATCCGCTCTATTAATGTTAGAATACCTATGATACATTAACTAAATGTTTGATAGACCATTATCATTACAACCATCATATAGATGTCTAATTATAGTAGATTGAGGGTTAAGGTAAATTTCATTCAATTAATTGGGTAATACTAGATATATATGATTCACTATCTATGTTTGTCATTAATGAGAAAAGGTTAATAGCCATGAATGATAAAACGGGTAGATAACTAATAACAAAGGAGGGTTAATATTGATTTTTCAATATGATACATTAATAATAGTATTACCCAATTATGATAGTCACATCTATCCTAAAGTACATATATAATAATAAAAAAATTAATATTAAAGTATAAGCCCAAGAATAACAACAATTATCTCTTTTAATGGACATAGACATATAAGTGGTTATGGGTTATCATTGTAGATATCTTGACCCAATTAGTTGACATATTATAGTGCTATACTTCTACATTAGTATGTGACAAGGTATGTCAAGGTAGGTAATATTGTAACAACTAGGGAGTACATAAGTACGTTATAATACGAAAAAAGGGTTAATGTCATCGTGTTAATATCCCAAACATATAATAAGGGAATAGTATAAATAGTGGGATGATGATATGCCACTAATTTACCCACCACTATAATTTCCCAAATAAGCCCAGTAATATTATAAAATAATTATATATGGCCGATGTCCATTAAAATAATGCTCAAAGAGTTGACCATTATATACCAATATAAACCCTCCTAAAATTCCCTATTATGCCACTATAGACCAAGCTAAGGTTCATTACTACTATATGATAATGCCTATAAACATAATATAGAGTTCCCATGTCACTAATATTCCATAGGCTTGTAAGGGAGCATAATAGGGAATAATTTATATAACACTATTTAGGGAGATACCATCTATGGAAATGGCCTATTCCATTTAGAGTATTGCAATTGGTCCTCGTAAAATATTAAACTTATTTTCAACCTTTGAGGAATATATGGGTTATTATTTAGAAGGGATATGAGTTTTGTAGGTCAAAATAGTGAAGGGAGAGGAAATATCCTCTTTACATACAATGATTTAATGTTAGGTAGGATGGTGAACCAATTAGGGGATTTTTTCCATGGACACATTTGATTAAACCAATTCAAACTAGATGTTTGAAGATAGGTGTCATGTCAATCCCAAAATGATATACGCCTAAATTCATATATCAATTTAGGAGGGGTGTATCAACTTAATAGATTGAGTGCTCGTAATTTGATACTATCCCTTGACCCTAAGAAAATGTAATCGATTGGCATATGAATTTGGGTAATTATTCAAAGGATGTTGTTAGGCCCATATGCTAATATAAATCCTCGACTTTTATATTGGTCTTTAAATCATAATTCAGATGAACATCTCCCTATGGATATCCGATATTTCATTAACCTAGAGTGATATCAGTAAGAATGGATCCCGAATAGGGTATATATTCTCACCCAAATTCCTTATTAGAGGAAGATCATTTATAAACTCATATTTATCTCTAGAGAGATTACTCTTATAATTATACTCCCTATATGGGCCTAACATAAGAGTGATAACCATTAATTATATTATCAATTAATTTGGTGCCAATTTCGTAATTTTTAGTCTCCATCCTACCTTATTTCTATGAGCATGTTTCAATATATGAGCCACTTATTATGCCGTTGCATAATTACCCAATATATTAGCATCTCCCTTGGCCTAACTTGATAGAATGTTGATAATATGATACTTAGACTACTTTGTCTTTCCCTCCTATCTGGTCCTAACCCTAATTATTTCTATGTGAACTAATAGGTGTGACAATACAAACCACTCATTATATTATAATAGGCACACATGAGTATATTAAACCATAAATCATACCTTGAATCTTAACCAAGTTAGCAAGCATATTGTTAATCTATATGGAGCAAACAATAACTGACCAATAGTTTAAGGATATTAGCATACTATATCATGGATAGGACTTTGGTTACCTATGTAATAGTATTTTACAAGTATATGGTATCATTATCGTTGTCCCGAATAGGGTATATAATTATCTATGACTATCCTATTAATACCTACATGATAGGGATTACCAATTTTAATAAGTACCGACGATTATAATTTCAAGAATAAGAGTAGGCCGAATGCATACTTATCATCTAAAATATCAATACCTTAAACTTGCTGATTATACATATTAACTAAGACTATAGAGTGTAAGGTTGATAAGACACTATCATATGTAAATAATGGACTATTTATAGTGACTATATAAACATATGGTAATCATATGGTTACTCCAAGTATACTAGGGATAAATATGCTAATTTTATTCTCCCATATTTATATCCACATTATTCGAGGATGTGATATATCTATATTTTATATGTTACCTCATATAATCATAGACCTATTATTCTAATTAGGTTGACCCAATTTTGATTATCTTCTCTGCTAATACCTCGATTTAAGTTATCTCATGGTTTAAGTCCCAATTCTTATTAATGAATGTCTATCCTTACTTTAATTATATAATCTATCATATGTAAATATAATGGTTATGGCCATATCTCCTAATGATAGGTTGGTCGGACAATAGTATAATATAATGGTGATATTTCATAATATTATTATAATAGGATCACCATATGTCCAATAGGTATTAGGTATATTTTGAGGCCATATTGGGCGGTGTAACAAAGGAATATTAATTATAGGGGTTAATTGGCTGTGAGGTTAGATCTTATTCATTAATAATAATAGTTATGTAAGGGTAATACATATTTGGGAAAATAATATTTAATATAATCTTAATGATTGACTATTAATACCAATAGAATCTATAATAAATCACTTTTCTTAATTATGATGAGTCCTCCTAATGCGTTTAATATCATTCTTATAGGGAAAGTATTACTGTTAATTTCAATATATATTCATGAGTAAACCTTAAACAATTATATAGATGGTTATGATAAGGAATACTTTAAGAGATGGGAAACTATTTGTACAATTAAGAGAAACCATCATTAACGGTAATGGTATAGAGGGATAGTTCTATTAGGAGATATTAAACATTAGTAATGGAAAGTGTATTCCATGTCTTGTTTAATAACCGACCCACCCTTTTATCTCATGAACACCTATAAGTGGAATTACTTACCTCGATAAGGGTAAATTTAGAGAATATAGGTGAATCCATGAAAAAGAGTTACTCTATAATTCATGATTGCCTAGTGATCTTTTATTAATATTATTATAAATGGCTATTAGAGATAGAATATAGTTATATAATAGGGAATTATTTACACTTATTTAATAGGGGCCTTAAGCAATATTATTGGAATAATCAATAGGACTAATGGAGGCCTAACCTTTGGTACTATTCGAATATGAATATATGTATATCATAAGAATTAATCTTGTGGATTATTATTAGATAATATGTATGTTAATGTGCATATAATTGCCCAATGAGACCCATATCTCCTAATATAATGATTATTTAAGCGGAGTATTCTCCCATTAATATTTTAATAACTTGGAAATTCATTTGATTGAAATAATTAACTCTACTATCTCCTTGTAAGATATTATATATATATATATCCTTTAGTAAGGGTTATTTGTTGGAATAGCCCATCCTTGACCTCAAAATCCATAGCCTGCACCAATTATTAAAAAAGGATCCATACTCTATTATTAGGAGGGACATTATTGTTAATAATTATAATAGGATTAATGAATCATTTGAAATATCATGATATAATCGTTTGAATTATCACCGTATATCATCTATCATAATAGTTGGCAAATAATATATTAGTTATATTATGGTCCAATAATGTAAGAATTTAAAATACCATAGGTGCCTTTATTAACAAAGGTACATTATGATGGTGTTTAACTTAGGCAAGTTGAGTGTTATATTGATGGATAACTATAAATACATGGTGTCCATTATAATGCACATTATGCCTTATACAAAACCAATAAAATTTTCCCAATATTAACCTTATTTTGTATTCCATGGAAAATTAGGCGATTAATTGGGAGATATCCCATCTTGTTAATAATCATATTATCCCTAGCCAAATAATTCCTAATATAGGCTAAGAGTCTAACTAGTTGAATTATTAACAAAGAACAATTACTATTGATGAATAACTATAAATACATGGTCTCCATTACCATGCACATCATGCCTTGAACGAAACCAATAAAATTTTCCAAATATTAACCTTATTTTGTATTCCATGAAAAATTAGGAGATTAATTGGGAGATGTCCCATCTTGTTAATAATCATATTATCCCTATGTCTAAAATGAGATAGGGTGTATTGAGGGCCATATTTTATAGATTGGGATAACTAGTTAGACATTTTAGTATAACTATTACAAACTTTTTAGTATAACTATTACTCAATAGTATCTTCAATTATAATTAATGCCATATTACATAACCCTATAATAAATATTTTAAGTTTGATTGTTAAATAATCATCCTTTAGAAAATTTCTATAACTAGAACAAAAGGCAATAAGTCTAGTTAGGAGATCATAACCTAACTAATCAATGGTGATATAGGGTTTTAATAGCATGTGATCACTAGATATAAAGGTTATGATCTATTATAATTATTATTATCATCATTTTCTTACCTAGTTATGATGGATAACCTATTATATTACATTTAAATCCATTAAATTATTCATAATGATTATATTCCTTTATTGTTAATATTTTAACCGGTATAATAGTCCTCTAATGATTTAGTCTCCAAAAAGGATTATCGGATGTCATCATATATTAAATACATGGGTTATGTCCCCTTACCCCATGTTATGTATTGTTATAGCATATAAATAAATATTTAGAGTGGAACATGTAATGACCCTCGGGATTAATGATAATAGTTTATCTAGTTAAAGATAATGGGGACATTTATGGCTAATGGAGACAAAATCCCGATGTATATTAAATGGTAAATCACTCATAATGTGCATATTATAGTAGATGGTTATTGAAAAATCAATATAAATGTGAGATCCGAGTGGGGAATTAGATTTGTTAATAACCAAGGAATTTAATATATGCCCTATAGGTGATTTATTGTTACATTATTGATGCCTCATATTTAGAACATTTATTATACGATGGTCAACATGGAGTAATAGTCACTTACCGGGTGTTGAACATGGGAAAAGTATCTAATTGACACTCATGTGTCGATTAATGAGTATCAAGTAATTATAAATATAACTATGATACTTATGCATATTAATCTTACAAACCAAAAGTTTATACAAATGATTTATCGGATTACGAGCCTCTAGTTCAGCCTATTAACAATAGTTGGCATCACTCATGCCCTAATTATGTATTATCCTATCATAACTATCTTGATAATCTTCTATACTAGCAACCTCAACAAATTATCTAGTTGTAATCCCTTATATATTATAGCCAATGGAGTATAAGATGCATAAAGTGATTAATACTGGGGATATCAAGGGTAGACATTAAGCATATGATAGCGGGAGATTAGGTATAGAAGATTAGACATCCTAGGCCATAAACTTATTCCATATTCACCATACTAGGGAGGATAATATTCGAAAAATATAGGGGTGATGTCAATTAGATCTGTAATCACATAGTATAAGGGTTATACAAAAGGTATCTTGATAAGATATCCGTCAAACCCCTATATCTCTAGGGGGCAACTATGAACGTAAATATCTAAGCCATTATTCATTTAGTTTAGCTACAATTGATATAATAGGCCATAAACTTATTCTATATTCACCATACTAGCTAGAGAGATGGCCCACCATCATTACTAACTCAAATTCCTCATTGGTAATAATGTTCATGTTAAACTTGTATTCTCTTATCCATGTGGAATAAATTTATCACTCTTGTACCTTGTCGAGTCCTTTAACAATAAAAAGGATAGGGATGAATAATAATACGGGGTATGTTGTTGACCATATTCAATGAGAGGTAACTATTGAAATTCCTAATATCTATATAATAACTTATGGTCATATGTTAAACTATAGATTAACATGAGGGATACGAGCTAGTTTCATCTTGAGGTCAAAATATCACTAATAAATGTAACCATAAGTTATTATATAGATATTAGGAATTCCAAGAGTTACCTCTCCTTGAATATGGTTAATAGCGTACCTCGTATTATTCCTAAAAGTATATTGTATACCATAAGATATAACCTAAATACTAAAAAATGGCCCTTAGAAAATGGGAATTCATTAGATAAGAATAAATAACCTCTTTCTTATCAAGTAGGAAGAGTGTGCCTGTGAGAAATTACAATGTATTTTTATCTTTACATTAGTATATAGCAGTACTTAATTATGCAATAGTTCAGTTAGTGCCTCCTCTATTTTGCCTTTATGGTATGACCAACTATAAGTCCATATCATTTTAGATAAGAGTACATTAGGAACATTTAGGATGTATGTCAGTATCATAAACTATTGATAATTAATGCCAAATCTTTTGGATTTCTACCACGATTATTTCCTAGTCATTATAAGGAATACCAAGCTTAATCATATGAGAGGTCACATTATGATGTCTATTTAATCTATTTAAATAGTCATCCTTTATATGATATCCTATTCATTTTTATACCATTAATCCAACTAATCTAAATAGAGGGTTTATAAGATATGGGTACCTATAATTATGATTAATTATCTCCCTCCAACCACCTATATACTTTTGGATATATAATTATGAGAGTCAATATAGATTATAACGAAATGAGGGTATCCCGTTTCAATATACCATTAACTAATTAGGCCACTATAATATAATATAGATTACCTTAGCAAATATGTACCCTAATAGCAATATGATTAGGAAATAACTAAATAGGCTACTTTTCCCCTATAACACTAGGTGCCATCTTTGATATCTTATGATATGCATATTACACCCATCGTCCCACAAATATTCCTCTCGCCAATAATTATTCTATGATAATTGTCCCTCACTAAGTTTATATTGATTCACTATCGACCCTTAAGAATACATTACCCATTCTCTATTTAAAAATAATATAGGTAGAAAGGAAATAACAAATAGGTATTTAGTCCATGGGCGCTAACTCTATAAGAGATGAGTCGATCATATAGCTAATCATGAACTAAAGTTGTGATTTCGCCACATAGTTCATATAACTAAGGACCATTAGTGAAGTTAGGGTATCATGAAATTAGTTAAATTACCATTATACGAGATCAATTTTTTTCCCTTAATAATCAGATTTGTTTAAACTTATAGGGATAAGGTTGTCTCTATAGATATAATCGAATTTTTTTAGGAGAGGTCCCATAAGCTGATTATGAATTAATAGGCTATTACCTTGTTATCCTAAAGACAAATGTATTGTCATTTAGTTTAGTTCTTCTCCCTAATATCTAGATGTCAACTACAGAAATACCTATTAGTAAATATAGGTAATAATTAGAATAATGATAATATGCTATTAAGGAGATAAGAGTCTATCTAATAAACTCCCTATTTTGAAAACAAATACAAACTAAGTTATATGTCAAGTGTATAATTCACTTGACATATAACTCGGGTATTACCAATCAGGTACCTTATTGTGCTTTATTTATGATAGAGTATAATATAACTAATATTATTATGTTATTTGATATCATTCAAATACTTAATCCTTATTAGGTGACCATTCGTCGGGGTCATCCATCTTGATAAGAAATATAAGTTGTGAGTGATTTACTCTACACTTTAGTGAGGGGGACAAAGGAGACAAACCCCCTTTATGATATTCCTTCCTCTAGAGTGCACAATATATATTAAGCAATATACATATTACAAGGCTAATATACTATAAACCTTACAATATTAAAGGACAAGAAGACTTTAACATAAAGTGAATGTAAGGCATACATTCTATAGGAATGTTAAACAATGGCTCTATTAGTGTTAGGGTTTACTTACCATTACTAATATTATAATGTTAGTTATTTAAACAATGGCTCTATTAATATTTTGTGATTTATAAATAGTATCCTCTAACTATCAAATTGCCTTAGAGAGGTCCATAAATGTCAGATCGAGTGGGAATTAGATTGGTCCCTAAACCAAAATTGGCTATATAGCGTAGAGGCGTATTTTCCCTATAGGTTTCCTAAGTGATTAATATATTATCATAATGAGAGTTTGTGTACTCATTTTTTAGATGCATTTTTTCATAGTATGGTTAATCATCTTAACCTATACTTGAATAGTCATAGAAGGATGAGCAATATTAGTCCTCAATTATGGCTTAACAATTATGATTGATTATCTTCCTCCAACCACCTTATTATAATCAATAGTCCCTAGTTGACTATTTATATAAGGGAATTATCAAGTTTAATGTAATAGTATTTCTCACTCTATAGAAATAGAAATCCGAGTGATAACTCTGGTAATTTCTGATAATTAAAAAATATTGGGATAACCGACGGTTGATATACTATTATGTTTTGGGAAAATCTTATCGAAAATTATTTGATCCCCCTATTGAGTTATCAATGTGTGTATCCCTAATACTTTAGAATGGGAGTGATGGCCAATAGATTGCACTAATATTTTATAAGTCTATTATATGCTCCATCGTATGGTGACTTAACAATATTGGTTTATACTATGGATCCTCTCTATAACTTGGTTGATGTTATCTCATCATTTTCCTCAATTCTACCTATGATAAATTTATTAAGGTCAACATCATATATTGGTTTATACCTTTGGTATACCAAATCTATATATCAATCATTATTTAACATGATAACCATATTAGTATCAATTTAGATAGTCTTAGACCTTATTCTTGTATCTACTTAAATATAGTACTCTCTCCCTTCATAGTCGTTCCTTCATAGTTGCTAATTATGATATATCCTCATGCTTTGGAAACCTATTAAACATAGGTAACAAACTATGTGCATATCCAATGACATAATTGTATCGGGTTTAATCATACAATTATGTCATTGGACTCACATATGCACACAATTTGTTACCTATGTTTAATAGGTTGCCCAAGCATAAGGATAGATCATAATTAACAACTAAGACTCCCTATTGTAAATTATGTCATGTCAATCCCAAAATGGGATAATTAATCCTTAAAGCATATTTATGCAGATTATATTGCTTATTGAGTAATATAATCCTCAATAATTCCCATTTTGCTTATAGGTAATTCCCACTTTAGCTCTATAATGCTCAAACTTATATGCTCACTAATGATCAATGAAATAATACCAAACTAAATTGTATGTGGTCCGAAATTTAAAATGTTTAGAATAGAAAAAAATAAGGGGTTTGTAGGATATCATAGCTCATTGGCTAGGGTAGATACCTTAGTATTCATGGTAACTATACTAAGTAGTTACTAAGGAACCCCTTAGGGTAATCATTACCATTTTATAGTTGCAGGTGAAGATAGATATTAGTTTGTCTAGGAACCCCTTTAATTATATGAGATGGCACATTTCATACGAATGGTTCTATATGAATCAGCTTAATTATGACTTTAAAATAAAGGATATATGAGCACTGTATGTTTGTTACCGAAAAATGGGCCAATCCTTATAGCATATCGCTATAATAGGTCATTGTATAATCTAATAGTCGATCTTAAAATAGATGGAGATTTCTAATGGTATTCTTGTATCCGTGATTGTAGGAGAGAACAGGAGATTGCCTATTACTAACCAGTTATAATATAAACCAGCCTAAATTCATATTACTATTGCTAGACAATAATGTTTACTAATACATTATAAACTAATGTTATATATTCCATGAGTCACCAAAGAGATGAATTCTGGGGTAATATTAAGACAATTTGATCATAGACCATACACCACTATTTTTTTCCCTATTAGTGATATCCCATCATTATGATATTAGCTACACATTAGTTTGATAGTTAATTATAATATACCTTATTCTTAAAATTTATCTTAGCCGAGTTTAATACCCTCTCGTCCCTAGTCAATAATGGATACGAATCTATCATAAACTAGTATGTTGATATATTCCATTATGAACATTCTCTCCTGATTAGTTTATCCCTAACTGTAGGCTAATCTTTTATCGGATTAACTTGTACATCTTTTGGCAAATAGGATTATCCAACCAAAAGTTTAATACCCTCCTGAAAAGAGGTTAATTGGTCTCATAACAAGGTTGTAATCCTATTCGCCATAATATCTTTTATTACAATATAGAGAGAGTACACTATTATCATATATAATAGGTCAACCCTTCTCATGGGCAGTTGAATCCTCGTATACTATTTTCACTCTCGCAAACTATCATAGTTTAATATTCAACCTATAATAATATCAATTCACTCTACTTTCATAGTTGCCCATAATCATACACTCGTCATCTTGTTAATATAAATGATATAAGATAAACTTATTTCTATCAAAGTTCTATTTTACATATCGATTTAAAATAATATTATGAGGTGGCTAATTTCATAACAAATTTATTGAGATTATCAATAACCATAACAACACTTTATTTGTTCAATCATAGGTGTTTGGGTGAAAGATAAGGATAATTTGCTCTCAACATCTTTATAGAAAGTTTACTCTATAGATAATATAGAAGGATAAGATAGGATATAAAGACAATCTTATTGGTAATCCTCTATGTGAGAGTCATGAGAGATATTGGGATATACAAATAGACATAGACTAGTGTAAAAGTTCCCCTCCTACAAATAATGTAAACTTTGATTAGTTGGTTAAGCTTTTGTTGGTTAGTCAATTGCTAAAAGACATTCAATTAGGAATTTGATAGTCAAGTGAAGAAAGACATGTACAAGGCTAGTGATAATTCAACAGATTATTTTATTTATAGGAGGCTCCTCTTTTTAAATATCATCCTTTAACAAGAATAATGGTTTGATAGGGGGCTCATTGTTGCTTAGTATTATTAAAATATATTATGTATGTAGGAGGGTCTCGTCACTCTGACTAGGTTATTAGCTTGGGAGTGGAAAATAATCATGGGCCTCCATCTTTCCACTAGAATATCCCGAGGACTCCAAAAATGGTGTACACTAATAGATTTATCAAAAGGTATTAATACCCTAGGAGTTAATTATAATCCACTCTTGTAGAATGGTGAGAGAGATTATATACTAACAGGGGGATAATTAATCTTATAAATCTTTTTTCCTAATATAATATGGGGATAATATACTACATATACTCTTTTTGGACACAATTTCTTGCCCTAATTAGTAAAGTACATACTCATTATATAGAGGGCCCCTAAATGGAGAAGGGTTTATTAAAATGGTATAACCCTATCATATAGATAAATAAACCAATATATCCGAGAGGCCATGTTATAGAGTTGTCCAAATTGATCATTAATTGGTTACTCAAGGAAAGGGATAAACTAATTAAGAGGGAGTACGTATATATGATAGGGTGGTATATATATGTTCTAGTATTTGGGAATTAAGGACAAAGGCTCATTTGTTAAGCTATCGAATTTTGTTTAAAGATATATGTAATAGGGTATTAAAATATGGCTTATGGTCTCAATTAGCTAATAATATTTTAAAGGCTTTATATATACATGATAACCTTTTTGTTACTAATAGTCCTTATTTGACAACTATCATGCTTAATATACCATCATAATAAAGGGAAATTAATCTTAGGAATGGTTTATTCTATTTGTTATGGTATTATAGTAAATTGCACCGATGTGGAGCATTAGGGAAAAGGAAGCATGATAATATATAGTCAATAATATAAAATATATCCCCTAAATTGATCGGGATATGATTACACGGGATATATATTGGAATGGAGAGTTAATCGGCTAAGTTGATTAACTTGCCTTCCCTTCAATAACAAAGGTAATAAGGCCATAATAGAGTTGGTTAAGACAAACTTGGTCTAGGAAATAATGAGAGAATATTTACAGAGGAATCAATTAGAAGTCACTTCATTCCGTTGATCTCAAGGACTTAAGCGAAGAAATCCATTAAGTATCTATGGCAAACGTAGATAAGATATACTATGATCGCTCTATCAAATCATCCTTTATAAAACCTAGATAATTATCCCCATAATACATAACCTAGCTCTCTAAGAGACTATCATGGTTTATAGACAAGTTCTTAAAAGATGGTATTTTGCCTCTAGTTGAGAAATAATTATTGATAGTCGGAACTTAGGAGAGAGGGGTTTCTATAGCCCTCGTATTTACGAATAAGTCATGGCCCTAATGAAAAAATAATATAATTCTTCCATTTATATTGGAATATATCTAATATTTTTGTAGTATATTAACTATATAGTAGGAGAATGACCTGGTTAATATTGATATAGAGTTATCCATATATCCAACCTCTCTCGATGAGGTTTCACACATGTACAAAGCCGGACTAGTGGCAAAAGATGTACAAGTTAATCCCATACAAGATTAGCCTACGGTTAAGGATAAACTAATTAGGAGAGAATGTTTATAATGGAATATATCCAATTTAATAATATACTATAGCCATGTTCTTGGGTGTCAATGATTAACTATAGGAATTTGTTAATTATAAACTATTAACCTGTCTACTAGATTATTTTATAATAGAAATAATTATGGTTAGGAACAAATATGAGGGAAAGATAGAGTAATCTAAGTATCATATTCCCCTTTTTGCTTCTTTATGGGTTATGAGATTATGTATAAAACCTCCAGAGGTAGACATGTTGGTATATCACGAGAGAGAATAATATCCTTACGATACCAAGAAACCCACATGTGTAGCTTATGTGTAAAAGTACCACCTATTTTAGTGTTGAAAGGTGGGTAATCTCATATCAATTAAACTAAGTATTATATTTCTACATTAGGAGCTATTCAATAAAAGAGAATGATAGACATACAAATAAATCGTTCTTACTCATCTATTGGTATACACTTGGAAAATATCATACTACATCCTTCCTCAATAGAATACTTAGAGTAAACCTTGTAACTAAGTTTGAGATTGGTTATACCAATGTATTTTATACAATCAAATTCTAACCTAATTATAGGGATATGTTGGCTCGCATTATTAACATTTAATGTACCTAAAATAATAAGGATTTGGAATTGATGCATTAAGTCTACCAACTAAGATCGAAAGAGCTAAATATTTAACATTGGCAATATATTACGATTATTATTCAATCTTTACAATAACCAATGATTATTTTATATCACCACCTCGATATTAATATAGTCCATAATATTAAAATAACTAATTTCTAACCATATTGATTAAGTTGATAGTTATTAATACGGACTATATGAGTAAGCTAGGCAATAATCTCTAGTTCTCTTAGTATATGTAGAGTCCTATTAACCAATGGGAGAGAGACAATCCCTATATTTGTACTTGTCGGTATTAGCCTACAGTAGATCCGTGTATTGGTTAACCAATCATAATAATCCTTATCGGTATCTAGGCTTTTATCCAATGTCTGAATAGTGTACATATATTGGTGTAGGTCACCAATTTACTAATTTGGTGATGTGGAGGGAAAGGCAAAACTCAAATTATTATGATGATAGCTATTAGTGCGTAAACACGAAGACCAAATCACTCTACCACCACATTTCATCTAAAGGATACTATGCATTCCAATTCCCTAATTAGTACATTCGTCTCCCTCTCTATTTGAGTGCCTTTATCTTCGTAAACGTATCAAATTAAAGAGAGATGTCGACCAATTATGCACATAGGGACTCTAGAGGGATGAATGGATAAGTGTAAACATATGGGCATGCAAATATTCCATTATAGGGATATATCATTAACTTTGATCTACTAATATCTCCCTAAGTCAACTAAAATGGAGTTAATAGGTTAAGAATTCCTCAGAAGCTATAATTATTAACTATATATGAAAGGTCCCTATAGATGTCCCAATTGACATGCGAAAATTAGTCTATCAAAAAGTGTATAGGGAATACCCAATCTATTCACCTATTATTGTTTATCTTATTAGGCTACTATAGGGAATCATTTTTAATATCAACTACATGATAGTGGTAAGGCTATAATACAAACTATTATATTATATGTTAATATAGGACCGAATGATATTATGGGGACAAACTCATGGTATAAAGTCATAAGGAGGAATAGACTAGGTTAACATAGGAAATATTTAAACAATAGTGGTTGAATTTAATGTATAATATTAGTGGTCCCTATGTTTGTCCAGTCCTATAATGGTTTAAATTTGATGTTCCACTATTTATTATCAAGGGAGATTAGTACCTAAAATTGTGGTCACCCTCGATAAGGCTATATTGTTGAAATATAGAGGTAATCTTAATTTATATGGCCATTATATACTCTAGGTTTATATTCCCCATCCAAGTTAGCCAATATAATTATTGGCCTATTTGTAAGTAATGTATGGGCCTCTTATGCATTTGAGATAATAATATATAGAGTGTTCTATACTAACACATTGATTGTATTATCCTTATGCTTAAATATCATTCTTTAAGCACTTGAATATAATGTAATTACACCATATTTAATTTAGAAGGTAAAAAAATAATAGTCACATATATTCAGTCCCTTAAACTAAAGAAAATTAAGATCTATCATTGAGAGGAAGTGAATTATTATTACTACGCTCATAGTATCATAAAGGATCATAATTGTAGGACCAGATGAAAGGTATTTGATGGTGAGGTCCCAATAATTTAGATATTGTTGATTCCTCCATAATTATCATTACTCTCTCCTAATGTTAAACCTAGTTTGCATTATAAACCCTATTAATATTTCTTTCGAAATCCACTAGTGGAAAACCCATTTATTGCAATGTTAATATTATTATAAAAGGGTATATAAAAAAAGCTAATTTCAACGTGATGAGGTGATATGATATTCTACTTGAATGGAGATACCCAAATAACTCCATAATTATATTAATATCAAATTAGGGTAAATAATGAAAGGTGTATATTTAGACTCAAAAATTAATTTAATTAAGGGTATTAATTAATAGGAATACCCATTAGAGCTAAACTAGCCAAATGCAAAGGAATATTTTATTATCTCCTGTTTGGGATAGATAAAAGGAGATAATTGATGTAGAATTGGCCTCTAATATTTGCCTACCTGTTTGCCTCTAATAGGTTTCTCTTATTCGTATATATTAGGTTAAACTAATATGTATATTGACTTTTCAAGTAATAAACTATCAATAGACCATCATAATGGCCTCATGACCTAAGTTGTCATATTATGCTTGTATAATAATACTATACAAGCCATAAGTCATGAGGGTAGATGCTATTAAGTTGATAGGGATAACCTCTATATCATATGTTGTTATTTAATTGATGATCGAGTGAGTTGAAAGTCCTCCAATGGATTTAGTATCATTTCCTCTATTCACTATTAATACTGATGTTTTGTCTCACTATAAGGATATTTACCCTTCAACCCCTAGTAATGGAAATTTTCTTATAAACTACAAGGGATAAATATCCATTAGAGCTCAAGGAGAGTTAACTAGTATTAATAAAATGGGTATAAGAGAAAGTGACATATATAAATGATCAATTGGCTGATCATTGGATAATAAGGGTAACCAACCTACATAAGTATATAAATGGGATGATTAGTCGTCTAAATCTATCATTTCTCATACCCTATTTATTTAAATATAAAGTAAGTCTCCCTATCTCCCTATCCACTGAAATTTATCCTATGCTCCTCATATATTATTTATCCTTAAAAATGCTAGGGCTGACTTCTACCTAATAATGATGATTAATGAAAAGAGAGATAGAGATAATTTATACCCGAGTGCTATAATAGTTTAACTCCTTAATCTATGGTAAGAACCCCTCTTGAAAAAGAAAGGATAAGCCTATATTATTCCCCAATGCTACCTCTAAATTAATTATTAGGACCTCACCATACTTGTTCATTCATATAGAGTGAACTAAGTGGTCTATCCGGCATGTCGACATGTCTTGATTCTTATGCTACAACCGATATTAGGTAGATCTATTGGTGTACGACAAGGCATCCAATAATATAATTAGGTATATACTTCCATCTCTCCCTCTCTCCCCCTCCCTCCTCCGTCCATACTCATGGTGAGAACTCGTTCCATCTACACTCTCGGTAGAAAAGAGAGATAGGGAGAGAGTGAGGGAGAGAGATGAAAGAGGGAGAGGGAGAGTAGTGATGTCGAGGGAGGGCTTTCATAAAGAAAATTACATGTTTTAGTATCTCTCCATAAATATCATGATTTCTAACACCGTGTTATTAATTGTTGAGGATTATCCACTATTTTTAGAATATGGATAATCAGCAAGAAAAGAGGTAATTGTCCAGTGTCCTTGAACAAGGGATGCAATCCTAGATTATGATTAATACACATAAATCGGATAGTTTATTTGGTTATGACTAAATATATATAAAATACCAATTGAGTCTATTTAATTTATGATTATGTTGATCATAATAACATTTCAATGGGTACCCTTAGATTAAGGCCGATATGAACAAATACCTTAAAGGATATTAAGGAACTAATTATATAACTAACATAATATCAATATTATATTAGAGAGATTATCCCCCTCTACTAAGGTTAATAATACTTTAATGTGCAAGTTTATTGGACATTATAGGCATATTTAATATACCAAATATATTAAATGTGAAAATTATTACTCTCATATAGAAAATTAATATGTTGATCGTGTACTTCCCTTGACATTAAATTACTTTCTCTTCAATGTAATGTAACCTATCATTAACAATCTATTAATATTTACGGTGGGAGATATAAGATTCCTGACAAGGTATAAGAGTAACCTTTTCCTATATTTGGCCAATTATACCCATAGGAGTATACTATATGCCTATATCCCTTAAAGCTATCTTGTACCTCGTTAAGCTAATATTTTTATCATGAATAGAATAAATTATTACTATTGGGATTTCTGATGTACTGTGAATAGAAGGGATTTTGAGGAAAGAGCCTAAACTATAGATCTTATATATCAAGGATTACCATATACCGTGCATTATAATGTGTGCATGTCAAATAACAATTATGTTACCATCATATCAGCCTTAATCTTAAGCCCAAAACAATCCTATAATTATAACCTAATATAGGAGATGGTCCATACAATGGCAATTAAGCAAGTCTCGGTAAACCCATTGAGAATATAATATCGAGGGAATGGTGATTATAATAGTCAAGAAATGAGACCTATATTGGAGATACCCCCAAAATTCGAGGTTTGTAGGGCTTGCTATTCTCCCTCAAGTGATAATAGTATTATATAATCGGTTATCTTTATGACCTACAGGTCATGACTAGCCTATAGAAACTTACGGGGCAACCTATTAAACAACATTGAGAGCAGGAATAATAGGTAATTGGGTTATATTCTTAGCATGATATTTCAAATAGGATAATGTGTAGTTGGCCCTATAGGAACAATAATTGATATAATCATCGGGATGACCTAAGGGAGTATAAAATTTACCATAGCTAAGGGTAATTATATTGTTATAGAGTAACTTGCATGATCCTAGATAAGTATTATCTCTATATGTACCATAAAGTTTGGGGATATAAGGGAGCGACTAATATGGTAGTCAATATCAATAATCAATAGATTGTCGTTTCGGACAGGACTCTATAAAAGTACTCATATAAGAATATTGATTCATTGAATATGATTAGTCATACATTGTAGATAATTGGGTTATTATCGACAACAATGATAATAAACTAATTATAGTTTAAACACGTTATGAGTACCAATAAGGAATATCCCTATTAGCATTAATAGACCTAACACTAGTAAGGTTTACAACAAGTAATATCTATGATACCTATAAATGGTTGCTCCCCAATTTATCCGATTATTAGATATGTTATTAAAGGAATCACTTGGTCTAAAAAGAGATATTCTAATTCCTATTTAGATAAGGTATAGATCCTAGCATATTAAGAACCAATCACCCTATAGTTAGGTGATTAAACTAGCTATAGGGTTATAACTATAGCTAGTTTAATCACCTTTTAAATTCTATTGATTAAGAGGTATAACCCTTTTTCCATACTCTATTTTTTTATAGATTATTGGCCACTAATAGAGTGAAACCCTTAATCATAGGATATGTCTCCCTTTTTAGCTATAACTTATGGCATTATCTAGTGACTTCCCCTAATTAGGATGAAAAGGGTGACACAATAAAGAGTCCCTTATATTTTTTCCAAGTTTCTCAACCTATCTCTCCTCTATTTATCATATATTTGGCCATATTATCGTAATAGTATACCATGAAACAATCCGGTCATACAAGGATAAGGCATTTATCACATAGGTCATGGTCCTATTATATTATAAGTTAGCTGAGTTGATTAGGGATATGAGTTAACTTGAGAAGTAAGGGTAAATATATTAATTAGTTTAAATGGTAGATTACTTGAACAACAATATACAATGAATATATATTCCCATAATACCATGGTAATTATAAGATAATATTCACCCTTATTAAAGTTATAATGGGAAGATAGTCCATTTCTACTATCCATTAGTCCACTATTCCACTATTTACACTATTGACCATGTATAGTATTTGTAGCTATAAATACTTAATTTGTTTATAATGAGGGATAATAATTTATGTCTCTAATTATGGATCCTCAAAGAACTCCCAATATCTTTAGATCAAGTAATTTGTTTGACAACAATGGGTTATTTTCATAATAATCAATTGAAAATCATGTTATGCCCTTATATATTGTAAGTGCGAATAGTGGATAGATAGGGTTATTAATCCAATTGTAGAATTATACTGCATTAGATATTTATTGATGGCCAATAACTTATAATTATTGGTTATACCATTATTTAAGAGGGATAATAACCATTGGGCATATCTAGTTATTAATTAGGACAAACCATAGTTGCCATAAACATATAAGGGACATATACCTCATATTTAAGCTTAACACTAATTGTTTAATGGGTATAATGATTATAATGAAGGGTAGTCTAGAGAGGGGCCAATTGGTTAAGGACCATTATATTCTCCGCATAGGACTATTATCTATAATTACCTTATAATTTTAGTATGATATCCAATTTGTTAAGTCCCTATACCCTAATGAGCTAGATGTTATCCTATATTAGTCTATAAAATGTGTTTTAACTAGTTCATTATCCCTGTAAGGATCTTTCCAATATCTATTACAAGGGTATATATTGTTTATATAACAATTAACCATAATAATTTAAGTAATACCACTCATTAGGGTATAGGTGTGATTATCACGAGTGGGGTATTAAAGACCATTATGGCTATATGACTCATTTAGGATATGCCTTCGACCATTTATAAGATTATCGGGCCATATATACTGTTGTAAGGGTACATCTACCTTGGGCCCATTAATGTACTCAATCCATAGTCCGTATTATTTATAACCTATAGGGATCAATTAATATATCATAACCATATTAGTAATCCCAACTTTCCCTATCTATTCAATATAGAGGATGGATTTCTTTTAATACCTCTAGGTCTGAACCACGTTAAATCAAACATTATCACTTTTATTAGTTTGAGGATATGGTATTTCATAATAATATGGGGGTACAGTAATTTAATAGGAATATCCTATTAACCCTATATCGATTAATAGTAATGCTAATAAGCTAATATGGAGTTTAACGATTAGCTCATATATATCCACTTTCCAATGATATGTACTCCCGATCAGCTCATTGGATCAGTATACATCATGGTCATAGGGATAAGGTTTTATCATTAATGAGGTAATTAATATAAATATATTACTAAAGGTATATATGTACTCACTATACTATACAGTATCCCACTACAAGTAGTAATGTCAATAGGAGAAATGACTAAATTGGCTATACTTAGTGGATATAATGGTAAATAGAAGGGGTACTCAGTTTAATTGACATATAATTGGTAATCCATAAAGTTCATGGATTATTAAAACCTAGCAAATTCAAACTTATAAATGGCCTAGTTTAACTACTTGTAGTGGGGTATGCCTAATGTCTATCAATCATATTGGGCTAGTTAATAATAGAACGATTATAATGGGCTCCCCGGGGTATATCACCTAGGTATCACCCCTAATTGGCATGATTAACTTTAGGTATGTATTCTCTTAAAGGTATATGAGAATAGTAGCGTAACTCATGTGAACTTGCTTAACGTAGCTATACGTATGGAAATAATTTTATCTATAACTACTAAGTCGTAATTATGATTTTTGTGTCATGATTGTGTTTGGTGAGTTTAAGATGCTTGGGTTAAAAAAAAATCATTTTGGCATACCAAAATTTAATTCCTAAGCCCAAATATCTCTTGAAATATCCATGATTATGTGAGCATAAATTATTTGCCATTTCTTTTATATTTTTGGAGTGAAAATATTTAAGGTTTATGGAATTGTTCATAGGAATACTTTCTTTGGAAATTAATTAACCATTAATTATTTTTCCATAATGTATATTTAAAGTAACCATGCAAGTGAAAAATATATCCCACTTAAGAGTCATGGTCGAATTTTATGAACCAAATAAGGTTAGGAAGTTGATTAGTTTAATTTCCTTTTTGTTTCTCTCTTTAGTTGGTGATTTGACATAAAATCTTCCACCATACTTCCATTATACTTTATCACTTAATTTTGGAAGGTCAAACACTCCAACTTGCCTCTCTTTTTGTCTCCATCAATTGACCTATCTTACCATAAAAATTGGACACTTGGCATATTAAACATAAAAGAAATAAAAAGGAAAAGTGTAGTATTAAAATTGGATGAAAAGATAAAACCTTACCATTCTTTTTAGCCTAAAACGCATGCCCTTCGGAAAGAGGAGAGAAAAACGTGAGTTTGAGGGAAAGAAAGGAGAAAAAAGAAAGGAGAAAAGGAAAGGAAAGAAAGGAAGGAGAAGGAGAAGAAAAAGACTAAGAAATCTTGGGGAGCTCCGGTATTATTGGTGAAGAAAAGGAGGGGAGCTAGAGACTGTGTATTGACCATCGAGAGTTGAGCTGGGTGACGATAGAAAAAAAGTATCCATTACCTCGAATAGACGATTTGCTCGATCGATTACAAGGAGCAACGGTGTTCTCAAAAATCAATTTGTAGTCGGGTATCACCAATCGAGGGTAAGGTCGAAGTTGTAAAGAAGATGAAATTTAAAACACGATATGGCCATTATGAGTTCCTAGTAATGCCATTCGAATTGACTAATGCTCCGATCGCTTTTATGGACTCGATGAATCGAGTCTTTAGGGAGTTTTTGAATCAATTCATCATCATGTTTATTGATGACATCCTAGTTTATTCTAGGAGCGAAGAGGAGCATAAGAGTCATTTACGAGCTATTTTGCAAACGCTATGGGAGCGACGAATCGTATGCCAAATTCTAGAAGTGTGAATTCGGCTGGAATAAGTATCATTTCTAGGCATGTGGTGACGAAGGAAGGCATAGCCATGGATGTAAAGAAGATAGATGCGATTCAAAACTAGCCTACTTTGAAGAATGTGTCGGAGGTGCGAAGTTTCCTAGTCCCGGTCGGTTACTATCAATGATTTGTTGAAGACTTCTCTAAAATAGCAAGGCCCACGACTAACTTGATGAAGAAAAGCGTTATGTTTCAATGGACGGATGCTTGTGAGAAGAGCTTTCATGAGTTGAAACAAAGGTTAGTCACGACCCCAATACTAACCATTCCGTCCAAGGATGGAAACTTTGTAGTATATACCGATGCTTCCAAAAAGAGCTAGGAGTGGTGTTAATGCAAAATGGAAGGGTGTTGACCTATGCTTCATGACAATTGAAAGAATACGAGCGGAATTATCCAATGCATGATTTGGAGTTAGCAACTATCGTCTTTGCCTTGAAGATTTGGTGACATTATTTATATAGAGCCAAATATGAGATATATATGGACCATAAGAGTTTACGGTATATCTTCATGCGAAGGAGCTAAATATGAGGCAAAGGAGATGGCTCGAGTTGGTGAAAGACTATGATTACATCATCAACTACCATCCGAGAAAAGCAAATGTCATTGCTGATGCCTTGAGCGAGAAAATCTACGAGCAACGATGCACGCAATCCAGCTTGCCACTCATGGGAGAATTACGAAGCTAGAATTAGAGATCATCCCTATAGGCTACAAGAGCGTTATGTTAGCCTTGTTAGTCCAACCGATCCTATAAGAAAGAATTCAAGTCAGGCGATAAACAAACGAAAGGTCGAAGGAATGGAAGAAAAATATAGAGGCTGGGAAGGAGTCCGACTTTATGGTAGATGGCAAGGGAGTGGTTAGGTTCGGAGAAAGATTATGTGTTCCTACGAGTAGCAAATTTGAAGAATGACATATTGAGAGAGGCGTACGCATCCCCGGACTCGATACGTCCCATAAGTACTAAAATGTATCGGGATTTGAGACAAAGTTATTGGTGGTCGAGAATGAAGAAGGACGTTGTGAACTATGTGGCACGGTATCGGACCCGTCAATAAGTAAAGACGAGCATCAACGACCCGCAGGAACGTTAAAACCATTGGCGATTTCCAGAATGGAAATAGGAGCACATCACTATGGATTTCATCATGGGATTACCAACATTGGAAAAAGGGTCGGATGCCATTTGAGTGATCATGGATAGGCTAACCAAATCAACAAACTTTCTTCAAGTAAGGACCACTTATAACCCGAGCCATTAGGCCCAATTATATCTTAATGAAATCGTGAAACTACATGGGGTTTTAGTCTCAATCGTGTCGGATCGAGATCCTAGGCTCACTATAACATTTTGGAAGAGTTTGCATAAGGCCATGGGTACAAAGCTAAACTTTAGCATAGCTTACCATCCGCAAACCGATGGAAAATCGAAGCGGGTCATTCGGATACTCAAAGAATATGCTGCGAGCATGCGTTCTCAATTGGTTCAAGAAATGGGAGAAGTATATATGCCTAACGGAGTTTGCCTACAATAATAGCTATCAAGCATCCATTGGGATGGCTCCTTATGAGGCTTTGTATGGACGAAAATGTAGATCCCCAATACACTAGGATCAAGTAGGGGAGAGGAAGCTATTAGGCCCGGAGGTTAGTGAAACAAACGATTGAGGTGGTGAATAAGATTCGCCAACGGATGAAGATGGCTCAAAGTCAACAAAAAAGCTACGCCAACATGAGAAGAAGAGATTTGGAGTTTGCGGTGGGTGATTATGTCTTCTTAAGGGTTTTCTCGATGAAGGGCATACTATGATTTGGGATGAAAGGAAAATTGAGTCTCTGCTATATTGGACCGTTTAAGATACTTGATCACATAGGCGATAAGGCATACCGCCCGTTGCTACCATCAACCTTGTCGAGAGTACATGATGTCTTTCATGTATCCATGTTAAGAAAATATATCGGAAAGCCTATTTAAGTTCTGGAGGCAGTTCCACCAAACTTTACCTTGGACTTAACATACGAGGAAAGAACAATCCACATTCTCGATCGATGACTTAAACACCTAAGGATTAAAGACATTGGCCTAGTTAAAGTTTTATGAGAGAATCATGACCTCAAAGAAATGAGCTCGGGAACTAGAAGAGGAGATGGAATAGAAATACCTAGAATTAATTATATAAACCAATTTCAAGGATGAAATTTCTTTTAAGGGGGAGAAATGTGACTCCCGTGAACTTGCTTAACGTAGCTATATATACGAAAATAATTTTATCTACATCTACTAAGTTGCAATTATGATTTTTATTTCATGATTGTGTTTTGTGAGTTTAAGATGCTTGGGTTTAAAAAAAATTATTTTGGCATATCAAAATTTAATTTTCGTGCCCAAACATCTCTTGAAATATCCATGATTAGGTAAGCATAAATTATATGTCATTGCTTTTATATTTATGGTGTGAAAATATTTAAGGTTTATGGAATGATTCATAGGAATACTTTACTTTGGAAATTAATTAACCATTAATTATTTTTCCATAATGTATATTTAAAATGACCATGCAAGTGAAAAATATGTCCCACTTAAGAGCATGGTCGAATTTTATGAACCAAATAAGGTTAGGAAGTTGATTAGTTTAATTTTCTTTTTGTTTCTCTTTTTAGTTAGTGATTTGACATAAAATCTTCCACCATACTTCCATTGTACTTTTTCACTTAATTTTGGAAGGTCAAACACTCCAACTTGCCTCTCTTTTTGTCTCCATCAATTGACCTATCTTATCACAAAAATTGGACACTTGGCATATTAAACATAAAAGAAATAAAAAGAAAACGTGTAGTATTAAAATTGGATGAAAAGATGAAATCTTGCCATTCTTTTTAGCCAAAAATTCGTGCCCTTCAAAAAGAGGAGGGAAAACGTGAGTTTGAGGGAAAGAAAGGAGAAAAAGAAAGGGAAGAAAGAAAGGAGAAAAGGAAAGGAAAGAAAGGAAGGAGAATGAGAAGAAAAAGGCTAAGAAATCTTGGGGAGCTCTAGTATTATTGGTAAAGAAAAAGGAGGGGAGCTAGAGATCGTGTATCTACTATCGAGAGTTGAACCGGGTGATGATCAAAAACAAGTATCCATTACCCCGAATAGAGGATTTGTTCGATCGGTTACGAGGCACAACGGTGTTCTCAAAAATTGATTTACGATTAGGGTATCACCAATTGAGGGTAAGGTTGGAAGATGTATAGAAGATGGCATTCGGAACATGATATGGCCATTATGAGTTTTTAGTAATGCCATTCGGATTAACTAACGCCCTGGTCGCTTTTATGGACTCGATGAATCAAGTCTTTAGGGAATTTTTGGATCAACTCATCATCGTGTTTATTGATGACACCCTAGTTTATTCTAGGAGTGAAGAGGAGAATAAGAGTCATTTATGAGCTACTTTACAAGCGCTACAGGAGCAACAACCGTATGCCAAATTCTAGAAGTGTGAATTTTGGTCGGAGCAAGTATCATTTCTAGGCCACATGGTGACGAAGGAAGGAATAGATGTGGACCCAAAGAAGATAAATGTGATTCAAAACTGGCCTACTTTGAAGAATGTGTCGAGGTGCGAAGTTTCCTAGGCTCGGTAGGTTACTATCGACGATTTGTTGAAGACTTCGCTAAAATAGCAAGGCCTCCGACTAACTTGATGAAGAAAAGCGTTACGTTTCAATGGACGGATGCTTATGAGAAGAGCTTTCATGAGTTGAAACAAAGGTTAGTCACGACCCTAGTAGTAACCATTCCGATGCTTCCAAAAATGGGTCGGGAGCAATGTTAATGCAAAACGAAAGGGTGGTGGCCTATGCTTCACGAGCAATTGAAAGAATACGAGTGAAATTATCTAATGTATGATATGGAGTTAACAACCATCTTTGCCTTGAAGATTTGGTGACATTATTTATATGGAGCCAAATGTGAGATATATATGGACCATAAGAGTTTACAATACATCTTCACGCATAAGGAGCTAAATATTAGGAAAAGGAGATGGCTCGAGTTGGTGAAAGACTATGATTGCATCATCAACTACCATTCGAGAAAAAGCCAATGTCGTTGCTTGATGCCTTGAGTAGAAAATTTATAGCAACAATGCATGTAATCCGATTCATCGCTCATGAGAGAATTACGAAGCTAGAATTAGAGATCATCCCTATGGGCTACGGGAGCGTTATGTTAGCCTTATTAGTCTAACCGACCCTGCAAGAAAGAATTCAAGTTGGGCAACAAACGGATGAAAGGTTGAAGGAATGGAAGAAAAGTGTTGATGCTCGGGAAGGATTCGACTTTATGATAGATGGCAAGGGAGTGGTTAGGTTCAAAGAAAGATTGTGTGTTCCTATGGTAGCAAATTTGAAGAACGACATAGTATCAAGATCCGAGATAAATTTATTGGTGTTCGAGAATGAAGAAGGACGTTATGAACTACGTGGCACGGTGTCGGACCTATCAATAAGTAAAGGCATAGCATTAACGACCTACTAGAACGTTGAAAACCATTGGCGATTCCAGAATGGAAATGGGAGCACATCACTATGGACTTCACCATGGGATTGCCAAGATTGAAAACGGGGTTAGATGCCATTTGAGTGATCATGGATAGGCTAACCAAATCAGCACACTTTTTTCTAGTGTGGACCACTTATAGCTCGAGCTAGTATGCCCAATTATATCTTAATAAAATCATGAGACTACATGGGGTTCCAGTCTCAACCGTGTTAGATTGAGATCCTAGGTTCGCTACGACATTGTCAAAGTGTTTGCATAAGGCCATGGGGACAAAGCTACACTTTAGCACGACTTACCATTCGTAAGCCGATGGCAATTAGAATGGGTCATTCGGATACTCGAAGACATGCTGCAAGCATGCGTTCTTGATTGGTCCGGGAAATGGAAGAAGTAGTACGCCTTATGAAGTTTTCCTACAATAATAGCTATCAAGAGTCCATTGGGATGGCTCCTTATGAATTTTGTATGGACGACGATGTAGATCCCAAATACACTCGGGATGAAGTAGGGGAGAGGAAGCTATAGGGCCTAGAGTTAGTGCAACAAACGATTGAGGTGGTGGCTAAGATTCATCTACGGATGAAGTTAGCTCAAAGTCAACGGAAAAGCTATGCCAACATGAGGAAAAGAGACCTAGAGTTTGAATTCGGTGATTATGTCTTCTTAAGGGTTTTCTTGATGAAGGGCATACTATGATTTGGGACGAAAGGCAAATTGCATGCTCGCTATATTGGACCATTTTAGATACATGATCGCATAGGCGATAAGGCATGTCACCTGTTGCTATCGTCAACCTTGTCGGAGTACATGATGTCTTTCATGTATCCATGTTAAGAAAATATATCGGAGAGCCTAGTCGAGTTCCGAAGGCAATGCCACCGAACTTGACCTTGGACTTAATATACGAGGAAAGACCTATCCGGATTCTCGATCGATAACTTAAACACCTAAGGATTAAAGACATTGCCCTATTTAAAGTTTTTTGGGAGAATCATGACCTCGAAGAATTGACCTAGGAACTAGAAGAGGAGATGAAACAGAAATACCCGAACTATTTGTATAAACCAATTTTGAGGATGAAATTTCTTTTAAGGAGAGGAGAAATGTGACTCCTGTTAACTTGCTTAACGTAACTATATATACAGAAATAATATCTACATCTACTCAGTTGTATTTATGATTTTTGTGTCATGATTGTGTTTGGTGAGTTTAAGATGCTTAGGTTTAAAAAAAAAATTATTTTGGCATACCAAAATTTAATTCCCAAGTGCAAATATCGTTTGAAATATCCATGATTGTGTGAGCATAAATTATATGCCATTTCTTTTATATTTGTGGTGTGAAAATATTCAAGGTTTATGGAATTGTTCATAAGAATAATTTTCTTTGGAAATTAACTAACCATTAATTATTTTTTCATAATGTATATTTAAAATGACCATGCAAGTAAAAAATATGTCCCACTTAAGAGTCATGGTCGAATTTTATGAACCAAATAAGGTTAGTTAGTTGATTAGTTTAATTTTCTTTTTGTTTCTCTCTTTAGTTAGTGATTTGACATAAAATCTTCCACCATACTTCCATTGTACTTTCTCACTTAATTTTGGAAGGTCAAACACTCCAACTTGCCTCTCTTTTTGTCTCCATCAATTGACCTCTCTTACCATAAAAATTGGACACTTGGCATATTAAACATTAAAGAAATAAAAAGGAAAAGTGTAGTATTAAAATTGGATAAAAGATGGAACCTTGTCATTCTTTTCAGCTAAAAATTCTTGCCCTTCAAAAAGAGGGGGAAAACGTGAGTTTGAAAGAAAGAAAGGAGAAAAGGAAAGGAAAGAAAGGAAGGAGAATGAGAAGAAAAAGGCTAAGAAATCTTAACCAAACACACATCATTGTAAGTAGGTTTCTTTTGATTTTATTTTAGTTTTATTTATGCCTTAAGTTCTCTTTTACATGTTTAATTTATGGGTTTTTGTTTTAATCCATGTAATATATGGTTATGGTAGTATGTGTTGATGTTGATAATTTGATGTTTGGTGATGGATTGATGATGTTTTGATGATGATGGAATTACTTTGAATGTTGGATGTGTATTTTATGGTAAACTTTAGGTTAGAATGTGTAAGTATATAATGTATATGTATGATGATGGGTAGTTATACATGAGTGATGGACTGGTTTGGTGATAACTATAAGTGATAAGAAATGTGTTTTAAAAATTTTAAAAGAGAATTTTTTGAATTTTCAGGGGTGGAAATTTTTGAACCTTACGTGATTTATTTAGGGATCTTAGATTAATTTTTGGGTACAACTCAAAGACTAAAAGTTGTTCCTCCATGTTTCTACTAGCTCTCTGTAAACTTTTGTGATTTCTAGATCTATATATAAAGAGTTATGGCTGATTTGCTACGGATCATTTGGATATACCACATGTTGGAAATTTTTAGTTTCAAAACTTGTGTGATTTATTTAGGGATCTTAGAGTGACTTCGAGTAACACACAAAGAATAAAAGTTGTTTCCTCTATGTGGCTACTAGCTCTCTATAAAATATCATGAGTTTTAGATCTATATATAAAGAGTTATGATCGATTTGGTATAGAAAAAAAATTTTGAGTTTAGGGAGAGGGAATTCCGAATTTTCATGGATAGAAATGAGTTTAGGTACTCAAACTTGATTATTTAAGGTGTTTAGTTAGCCTAAGTATTTAGTTAGACACCTAAGCCACCCTAATATAACCATATGGGTTTGGAAGATATGTATGATTGGGCTTGGATTTAAAATAAAGTGGACTTGGAATAAAACACATGGACTCGGTCTAAAACAAAGTGGGCTTGGACTAAAATAAAAAGGGGTTTGGATTACAATTAATGGACTTGAGTTAGAATAAAAATGGGCTTGGATTAAAACAAAATGGAATTGGATTAAAACAAATAGACTTAGGCTTAATTTAAAAATAAATGGGCTTGGACTAAAATAGAGCGTTCTTTGATTAAAATCAAATGGAATTAAATTAAAATAAATGGACTTAGATTTGGATTAAAATAAATGAGCTTGGACTAAAACGAAATGAGTCTGGATGAAAATAATGGACTTGGATATCCTAAGAACAATTAGTGGACCTTGGTACTAAAATGGTCAAGTTGGATCATATCATGAAAATATTGATGAAGACCTAAGTGTGGATTGAATTTCTAAAATGGTATGGACATAAATAATTTGGTGCCTATGAGATATGGAATGTGGTTCATGATAGATGAAATGGAGTAACCCTATTAGACGGGTCTTGAATTCCTTATGTGAACTCAATGGTACGGAATCGACGGGTTTAGTACCCATGACTTGGTGGAATGTGGTTCATGATACATCACGTCCATCATATGCATATGGGAATGGATTAAATTAAGAAAAACCATTGAGTAAAAAATGATAAGGGTTGGTAACCGAATCGAATAGAAATTGGATAGGTTTGGTAACCTATTAGATAAAAGGGGTTTTAACAATCCATCCGTGTGCGTACTCTAAGTCGTGTGCACTCGCACTGTTAGATGATGGATTCCCACTAACGATGGCTACAACGAGGGATAATTCCATTATAGTAGAAGGTAAGCTGCGATTCACCTGGATTAAATATAGAGTAGACTTACTAATAACTAGGGTACCCGAAAATAAAATTTGATTAGTCGATGTGGGGGAAGTCGGAAAATCATTGCATATCACATACATCACCCTACTTACTAAGCTTCGGCTCACTCTATTATTATTTCATGCCATGATAGGTAAAGGCGATAATAATGCTGAAAACGAAGCTGCTGGTTCCTTCCGGAAAAAGGCTCATGTGTGACACGACAATTATAGGATTTACCTTTGCTTGTAAATTATATTTTGTAATTTTTGTAATGATATTTAGTACATCGTGTATGTGTATGGGATTAAATTTGAGACTTCGATCTCTAAACTATGGTGCGAGGTCACCACAAGTAGCCCCTTACAGTAGATATTTCCCTAGACTAGTACATTAACTACTATGGGTCTAAAGGTTATATTATTGATTTTTCAATATGATATATTAATTATAATATTACCCAATTATTAGATTAGGAAAACATAAGCATTAGTCTATGGTATCATTGATAATTAATATTTCACTAGGGTTAATATTTTCATAGTTAATTTATTAGGTCTAATGTATACTAAAAAATCTCTTTTATATATATATATATATATGAAATGGTAGACCTCCTAACTACTAAAAATAATCATTTTCCATTATTCGCACCCTTTGATATTAACTATCAGTATAACATATCATAACCAAATTAGGAGATTTATAGTTGATCCCTCCATCCCTACTAGGAAAACATAAGTATTAATCTATACGCAATGACAATAAATGCCAATGTTTATAGTTACTTAATGAACTCTAAATGTTAGGAGGACTTATAAATTAGAGGGATTGACCTAATGTAAGCATAATAATGGCCCTAATTAGAATATATTGGTTCCAACATATGGCCTTAATTATTAATAAGTATTGTTATTTTCTCTATAACAGTAATTAATTATGCAACAATTTAGTTATGCCTCCTTTATTTTGCCTTCATGTTATGACCTTGTGAAAAAGCTAACCCTCTATAGCCAAATAGTTAATTAAGTAACTATAATACAAATAGGAGAAATAGATTAGGGTCATTAGGTTAATATTACTACTCTAGGATAGTGGTAATATTGGCTAAGGCCTCTCTAGTTAGATATTTATTCTCTCCAATTATGATGCTATATAGCACATCACAAGATTACAATTATGATTCACTATTAATAATACCATTGTAACTAGCCCATGTAATATGGTGATTAGAAATTATTATATTTTAGGTTAATTATACAGAACCCTTATTGTTCTCCTATGACTTAATATGGCCCTATGACCAATAATTATAGGTAGACCACTATATTAGAAATCATAATTGTAGTGGTTATCAAATATATAGCTTAATATTATATTTGATTGTTTTTATAACCATTATTAATAAGAGTTAGGGAGGAATTTGAGCTATAGGTATTAAACAATCTCAATGATACGAGAAAGCTCATATTGTTAAGTAGGGAAATATTGGTATGACCGGATATACAACATCTTTACCCCGGGGAGCCCATTAAGGTATCTTCAAGTTATTCATATAAGTATGTTTTCATACTTCATTATCACTTTGTTTACTACATTACTTGGTGATATAATAAAAATTGTAATTGAACTAACCATAATCGGATGGTCATGAGAGTATCCATGATATAATACTTAAGTCTAAAATTGTTAAATACATTTCCATACATGGGACCACACATCCCTTTACTTGGACCTACCAATATCCATAATAGAATTTTGGATTAAATGTTCTTGTGAATTGACATTGGCCTATTATTCTATGGAGAGCATTAATAGATGGTCCAATAAAGGGATTACGAGGGCTATATTAATGTGTCTCAACATTAATAGTTATTATCATGGGATTGCCACATAGGGGGATTCATAGATTGATGGAGTGGATACAATATAACTTTTAGGAAGATATCCCTCCATTCACATCTAATTAATATTATCCTTCCCATAAGACTAGTGAATGGATAAATTGACAGGGCCTTGATTTCTAATAGTACTTCTTACTTTTAATGAGGGTATTAACCTATAGGGGTAAATGATAGTGATTAACGAATCCATAGGACTAGGATATATCATCTATCCATGAAATATCAACCTAGAACATGAACAACTATAAATGGTATTAAACACATTAGGAGCATTCTCCGCTATGGAATAGTGGATTATATTTCTGATTTAATAATGAAGGGACAACATACTATCAAAAATTATAGCTATCCTAGTTAATATATTTCCTCGTACCTATCAATGAAAGTATTCCTTATCGGCTATTGGTAGTCATTATAACTATATTAGGAAGAAATAGTTATACCTATTAAGATACTTATGAAGTTGGTAATTCCTTAGTTTGATGTTGCTCCCTTGACTTCAATCTAGTAACGGTGTTATAATGACTATCAATAATAATCATAATGAAATAGTAACCTTTTCGATCAACTCCTTAGTATGATATCAGTAACGGATATACATATTTAAATAACACTATTATGCTCATAGATGGGCCATATTTAAGCTGATAACATAGTGATAACGGATTTGCCAATTTATGTAGGTAAATATAACATTAATGTTATATATCCTAATATCTATATCATACTCTTAATTTCCTCATACCTTAATATTATCCTATTGAAGGTAAATCTCCTATATTGGAGATCCGTTTAGAATTGAAGTACCTAGGATGGATTATAGTGAATTTTATTTCACTATAATGATACCCATGGTCCCACATTTATAAATGTATGATCACTCACATTAGGAGGTATTAGTAGAGAAAAAAAAGTAATACTCTGTACAATTAATTGATTGCATGCCATGAATAACCAAATCTTATAATGCTTATACTAATCCATTGTTAGAGTGCCTTGGCCAATAAGATTAATTATAAAAACGAAGATGTTACCCAAATGGATTAGTAGCTTCCTTGGTATTTTAAGGAACCCGATTAATGGCCAAAACTCAATTTTATATATCATTATATAGTCTCGGAAATGAACGGTGTTATGATTTCAACCTAATATGTTGCAACCTAATATATATATGATGAGCATATTATGAATAGATAAGAGTACACATCATATACTAAGTACATCTCTCATATATTCAGACTAAACATAATTAAGGTCATGGGTAATCATTAGAGATTAATTTATACTGATAGTTAAAGTTGGGATTACTATAATTTCTCGGTATAATCATTTAGTCTAAGAAATAAGCGGGGATAAAGATAATTAGCCATGATAAGCTTAAGGCCTTTGGAAAAGTCTTTATTTGCCAACTATTATGATACCCATTATAATACTTATTAGTTGTGCTAAATTCTTTGAGAGATAAAAGTTTAAAAGTAACATAGTTGATCACCTATTGGAGAGTTGTAAATGCATATATAATAACTTACCGAAGAGTCTTGAGGATCAATTATGCCCTTATTAATAACTGATTATGGAATTCCTTAAATAGACAAACCATATTAATTCCTTCTCTTTTTACATTTGTCCTAACTTTCGTAATAACAAGAGTAAATAATAATCATACCCTTCTATTAACCTATGAAATTATATGGAGATATTAGACATTTAGAATTGGCTGAATAGTAAATGTACAATAATTACATGCAAAGGTTAGGATGAATAGGGTGCCTTACATTTATTTGACACACCCTATCACAATCACTATATAATCTGGGACCATATGGCAAATAGTATATATATTGGAGATTAATAGTTTACCCTTTCATCAGATAATTCCAAGTGAATCAATATCTAATATGACTCATTAATGGCAAATAGGGATAGTGAATCATATATATCTAGTATTACCCAATTAATTTAACCAAATTTACCTTAACCCTCAATCTCATATAGTTAGACATTAACATCGGGAATTGTCTCCTACGTAATTACCTTTGGTAGCCCATAAACAATGATATATATTGAGAATAATAATATGATAGTAGGCGTACTGGAAAATACCAAATGTTATTACACTCTAGGTCAAATAGTTTGCTCTATTTAATCAGATTACCCTCCCTTATTATGTTAATCATAGGATAATATATTATATTAGTCATTGACTTACCTTTTGATTCAATCCAATTAATAATATTTATGAATCAGTAATGGAGTGGCTTATTAGTTGGGCGTTCTCTAAATGGGTATCATGTCGTTTCATGTAACTATAATAGGTCCTAATGGATAGAGGACCATCATATGATAGATGGCTTCTATTAATTGTATCTGCAATTTAATGGTCTAAACTATTAATTTGAATAGTATATAATACAAATCCCTCATTATAGTATAAGAGGCATAATAGGCATACATGTGGATAGGGAGAATAGGGTTAATATAATTAGATGTAATTAAAGGTTGTATTATCAACTAATAAGGCCTATCCCAATTAACACTTTAGGTACTATTATTTCTCAATACCATTCTCCTATTTAATATAGTTTTACCTGATACCCATTATAAATTTTATAGTGTTCTTGATTAACAATAGAAATATATTCACTTAATAGTGTTTCGTGTTGGCAACACGAAACATATGAGGAGGGGTGGTTAGATTATTTATATGACTCCCCTATATAAACACCGATGGGTATAGTTATATGGGTATACTATTATTTACCAATTATTATCTTGGCTTGTGATAATATTACATAGAATAATCTCCTATAATGTAAATCGTAAAATACCACCTAAGAAAGTAAATAGATAACGATTAGTAATTAAGAAATATTACCATTCACATTTATCACTATCTCGGTATTGACCTAAATATCAATAACAACCAATGATATCCCATTTTACCTATCATTAGAAACCTAATTATACTTATAATTTTGATTTCACGAAGCATAATTTTTGCCCCTTATATCTTCATAGTAAGTGAAACAGGATTAGGTATTTACCCAAGATGGTTATGGGGATCAATTAATTCATGAATGGTTATTCTCGTACTATAGTTTATATATGGCTGATATTCCCTATATCTATACAATATAAAAAAGGCTCATAGTATAATCTCTATTATTGTGATATAGACCATAATATGGTCCTAGTAAAATAGTTAATCATATATTCATTCTATTTTAAATAATAATATTACTACTTTTGATTATAATCATCTTATAATATAGGGCTATATCACAATCCTTATGTCTTTAATTTCAAGAATATACTAATGGATTATCCCGAGAATTCTTTCGGCAAATAAACCAATTTGATAAGTATAACTAATATCAAAGGCATATCATTATTATCTTGGTCATCTAGACCTAATCTCTCGATATCATATGCTTATACTGATAGTTAAAGGACATTAATAATGATATAAATTAAATACTTGGATAAATCCTTGAGAATTTAGGCCTTAAGTTTAATGGTTAAGGGTAACTCCTATTGTGCCCAAGTTATGATATATAGAGGGATATTGTTTATGGGCTACTCAGTTCCCTTATAGATGGGGTACTAGTGATACAATAAATGGAATGAAATAAAGGGATATATAAATAATATTATTGTATGTTTGACCCCATACAATAGTGATTAATAAAGAGTCCTAGGTCTAGATTATTATAAAGGGGTAATATCAATTAGCATTTTCCATATTAATCATAAAATTATACTTTTCATCATTTATGCTCAATCCTAAAATACACTTATCAACCTACGTAGCCAGCCTATGGTTAATTAACCTTATAATATATATTGACTATAGCTAGATAAACCCTATATGCCCCACCTATAATATGGCTACTATAGTATTAATCCCATATTATAGTGTAATCCCTCGTTATATTACACCGGATCATGCAAAAGTAGGGACCAAATATTATACTTAGTCATTAACAAGTTACTCAAATTTCTAATTGTTAAAGAGCCCAATTTGGGTTATGCCCTAGGCCTAATAAGAGACCTAATATAAGCAATTGGCCTAATAGGAGTTATATGACTCGAGTGATAGTTATTAAGGATTCTCTTAAAATGGTTAAAGATCTATAGCAATAAAATAATCCAATTGAGAAGACCATTTAATGCAATATTATTCTCCCATATTATACTAGAGTAGGAAAATAATCCATTGACCAATATTCCTACATGGTTCGGCATAACCTATTAGGCCAACATAGCTGTGACACAATAAAGGTGCCTACTTATAATGTACTTTTATAGGATAATTACTTTTGATATATTATGGACCAGTATTTCTGACACGTTGATTATAACTCATTCCTAACCAATTATAATACTAATGTTCAACAAGATAGTACACTCAATATTAACCTCATTATCTTGCTAAAGGTTACACCATATTACCCATTTAGTATGGGGTACCTTCTCTCCACCAATCTCCTCTATTCATCTATAGGAATGACAAACTATATTTTCCCATAATATAATCTTAGAATGGTCATAAGTTAAAAATTAATTATGGTGGTAACTCTACCTTGTTAACGAGTACCTAACATATTCCGTTAATGGAAATATCTTTCCTCTATAGCACTAGAATATTAGGTCCACACTATCCTTAATATATTTATAAGTGGCTTAGGATGTGTCATCCCTTTAACAAATATCTTTTCTCTATAATAATACTTTTATTTAACCTATTAGTTAAATTGATAGACCCTTCTCTCCCTTAATCACTAAAATCACATCTAATGAGATGGTATTAATGAGTTAAACATAATATGTCATAATTATCACCAAGTGTGAATAGTATAAACCATTAATCAATATGTTATTACTTGTCCAAGGAACTTTAACAATGGATTAGTATAACCATTATAATATCTATAATTCCATTAAGTAATAATAATATGGGAGTAACATGGATCTAATCACATAGGATATTATATCTTGTATAATATGAACAAATTATTGATAGATTAGCTATGAACAATAATATACCTATGAATAATAAATTACAATAGTTTATAACAATTAATAGGGATATATGTATTTAGTGGGATATATCCCTTACTAACCAAGTGATTAAATTACTCTAGGAATTAATATAGTCCTCCTTTTCCCTCATTTCTCTCTATAAATTACTCATGTGAGATTTGGTAGTAATCATTATAAACAATCCCCTATTTATTAGGCTAATATAATGGTTTATAGGAAGAGTTATACCGTACGCTTGGTAATATCTTTAATAGTAAGATAAGAGTTTGGCCTAGGCTATTATTGGATCACCCTATCTTTGGGATGATAGTAATCCTAAAAATGGTATACCCTATCGTTTACTCATGATAACCTAGAGGACTAACTACTTTATTAACTATAATATCCACACCAAACATGCCATTCTTAATGATGGTAACTAAACTAGCCCCGATGTTAGGCAATATAACATTAGTGAAATATTAACCCTAGTTAGTATATTCGTAATTAATCTCCTAATTAGTCCACATCTTGAGTATTGCTAGGTGAAATATAATCACCATGATGAGCTATAGGGACCATGTATAGAATATGGCAATAAGCCTTATACAGGTGGCCATTATTATGAATAAATAAGAGTACACGTCCTTAAACCTATTATTAACCTTTAAAAGTGGGAACAATCTACCTATTTCATGGTAGTGTTAACCCTTATTTACTTAATCATCCTAATAATCTGTGAATCCTAGGGCCAACTATATAGGTTAGGATAGTTTTCATCCCATTTTGTTTAAGGTGGACAATATAACTCCTATTTAGTTATGGGAAATTATATAGTATTGGTATATAATGACTAGTCCATCATCAAATGTAAATAGAACCTTAAATTTTAAAAGAGCATATGATGAATATCAAGAATATCTTCATAGGATGGTTTAACCAATTATAGCCATCATTGTATTACAACTAATTAGACTTATATTCACATTGAGGATATCTTTTACTTGATATGTGCATCAATATAATTAACTCCTAAGGAGATATCCTATTTATAAAATAAGTATATTATTTTAACTTTAGATCTTACGTTAATGATTGAATGCTATGGAGATTGGTCCCGATAATAGTTATAGCCCGATCAATTAACCTAAAATTGGGAGTTAATAACTATTAAAATAACATACCAAAGGTCTAGTAATCATGAATGATTATGCTCTAATGTCTCTTATAACTAGCCCATATATAGCATGAAGTAAAAGAGTCCTTTATATGTTTTCCATGTTTCTCAACCTGTCTTAATATTTTACTCCATAATCTTTGATTCCATTCTATTATAGTTACATTATTATCCCCAACTCTTATATGAATAAGGAGGTCAATAATTATCAATCCCTAGTGATTTTAAATTGGTCATCTTACATTCATTATTGCGATCTTTAATAAATTATCAAGTAGGACACCTTATAGGGAAAAATGATTCCATTTCGTTCTATTGATTACATCCTGGGCCAATTAATACTATGAGAACCTAATAAACCTTGATTCTCATACATTCCTCTTATCGGTGTTTATTATTCTTCATTTTTTATTAAATTTTATCATAATATATTAGTATACATCTTTATGAGGATTATTGATATTAATTCGTCTATAGAACCTCGTGGAATATACCTTAAGAAAGTAACATATTGATTAATGGTTTCTTAATACTAACTATAATAGACTATTTTTAGTCCTAATTAACCAATGATGACTCTTCCAAATAAGAGTTGACAAGAACCCTTCCTTTGGGAGGTTGAAGAATACTATGATTACTAATGATGGCAAGTTAATTTAATACCGTATGCCATAATAATAATCATACTCACTAATATAAGGGCTATATTCGCATAGGGTTTCACTTAGTTTAATCATATTTATGGTCTCCAGGAGACCAAGCTATAGACCATGGTCCAACAATCCATGAACTTGATAGGGAGTTATTATAATACCTATAATCATGATAATCAACTATGGTCTATATAAATAACTAGGTTTAATTATAGGTTGGTCTCCCCGAGGCACTAAGGCTCACCAAAATGACCAATTTATGATCTTATACTGGGTTTGACCCCATATAATATATAGAAATATTATAATAGTAACTATAGATATCTCATCCTTATAATTATAGGAGAAATGTATTACCTAATGTATTAAGGGGTACACTAATAGCGTTCCTTTTGATATCTACCCTCAATCATGGAATATATACCCTTGATTCACCTATTGACGTTCATATAATAAGGTCCGCCTAACTGGATGAGAGATTTTGATGAGATAATTACCTAGCTAATTATATGGAGTAATTATCCTCATTAGGTCTCTCATCTATTCATAATATGGGAGAATAATATATGTTAATTGTACATTAGTTTACCCGTTAGATATCCTGAAGGATTGATAGTGAATTAGGTTACCAAGGGACATCCTTAATTAGGCCTATATTATATCAATCAACTCCTACATGGTCCGGTATATATTCTTATCTCATAAGCATTGATCAACTATATAAGGTTAGATATTTCCCTTTATGATGTCGAATTAATTCTACTTGTGAGTTTAAGGCAATATTATTCCATGATGGTTAGACTAGTTAAATATGGATATAATTATAGGTGGAATTATATGAGATAGGTATTATAGGTTAATAATATATATCCCTTAATCATAGTTATGTAAGGGTAATACACATTTGGGAAAATGTGATAGAGGGCTATCCTATAGTTATTATATAACCAAATCTTTAATTTAAGGCCATTATATAACCTCTACTAACCATTAATTTAGCGAATTATATAAGTATACAACATCCTATTTATTTCCCTATATATCCCTATTATTACTTGTCATTGGTAGCCATCGGTATCATTTCAAGGTAATCATATAGCTACTTAAATGGTTAGATTAATTAGCTATAGTATATCTAATTAGCCTAGAAATCATTTACCTACGGTTATTATGCTTCACTATATTATTACCCATCTCTAAATGGTCCCATAGTCTATATGATTATACCATCCTTGAACTACTTTTTTTTCTCAAGGGAATTGTAATCTATGATAAACCCCATATAATTATAATCAAGTCCCTTTATAAGCTACTCCATTACTAATTGATGGATATCACGGATATGCCTAATATATTAATCAGCCACTTACCTAATTAATGGTTAGGCAAATAAGGTATTACTCAAGGTAAATTATTGTGAAATAACTTTACTTCATATAGTGAAGCAGTGGTTACCTCTACTGATAGTATAATCTACAACCCATTTACTTTATGGTAAATAATTTAAATGAGCTGGAATCACGGGATAAAACACCGTTACTTGGTTACAATCAAATATTCACCATACGAAATCAAATGAGAGATAATACCTAATATAAATTTAATTTTTGTATGTTTACTACAATCTAGTTTAAGAGTTATAACATACTAACCTTATACCCCTTCTCATGCTTAAGGCTCCCTCTATTAAAGTTGGTCATTACTCATAAATAGTATCACTATGCGACTATTGATAGTAATGGATGGCTATGTTTAGGCTAATATTAGGAGTGATCCATTACTATCATGGTTTCATCTCATGGTTAGATGAATAAACGGATGGAACAATCCCCAATTAGTGATTTGGTTACATAAGGGAATATTCATAGAGGATTAGATCCTTAGTGATTACTATCATCAATATTAACTCGGTAGTTGTCCTTACAAGTAACCATTAGTTGAACATTGGTCGGTATAATTATAAGCAAAAAATAATATATCAGCCTAATAGACTATATAAGGGGCCCTTACACAAGTACACTATTGTAGTACTATTATATAATATGCTTATCATTGTTGGGTTAGTTTAAGATGGCAAGTTAGTAATAGGGTTTCTTATTCATTTCTTGGGACCTAGTCATTAAAGATAGGATCCCATGTTATTATCATATAACATACTAATAGGGTATTATTTTGATAACACACTACGATGAGCTTATTATAATATAATGAATTCCAATATTAACTACAATAATCACCATCATACTAAATATGAATAATAGGTTAAAGGGAGAACTATCTTGCCTAGTGTAAGGATGATTATTGCTATGTTGTAATAATACGAGGGAAATATCTTTAATTATTGATAGCCAACTTCTATATGATAATATATTGGAATAATCATCCCTAAGGGGAACCTTTGTTATCACCCTTACCAAATGGTCCCTATAGAAATTATAATAATTAAATGGGTACATAAGATAGTTCTCCCTTAACTTAGTGATATGGTGTTACTCATTCACCCTTAACTTAGTGATATGGTGTTACTCATTCACCCTTAACTTAGTGATATGGTGTTACTCGTTCACGATCGTATGGGATATGGACCCTCCCTCATTAATTACCTCATTAGTTAATATTGATATACGCAATGATTTTAGTTTAATCTAAGCTAGCATATACAATGACCTACAATATAAAATATAACACCTATATAAAGTCCTCTCGTAGTTATTAAAGATATAAATAGGTAGTACAAATTATGAGTCCTCATATGGTAAACATGGGATTACTATAATTTCCTAGTATAATCATATAGTTTGAGAGATAAGTAGGGATAAAGATGAAGAGTTACCATTTAATAATTGAGGAGATTGACCTATTAATTATGATATCATATATTATTTGAGTAATAACTATTTAGAGAGTCATTGGTAATTAAGCCAATCATAGTACCCTCCCACATAATTATATCCTAACCATCACTATAACTATTGTATGTCCGCATTGGTTATAATGGATTAGTATAACCATTACAAAGGTAATTTAGTAGTAATGAGCTATACCTGAAAAAAATCTCATTATAGTGATAGTCCCCTATCATTATTACTATATGATTATTCAATCAATTTGAGATTGGCACTAATCATATCTATAGGGTAGTTATAGCCGAGTGTATGTTCACAATAGAGGGAATACTCCTACCTATCCATCATTAGGGATATATGATATTGGAGATTACTTGAATATATACCATTATTTTTATGGTTGAGTGGACTCATTAAGTGTTTCTCTTCTCTCGAGAGGTGAATTATATCAATTGATGAGATATGGGATCTCTTAGGTGTATGATATTAATACAATAGGGATATGTATGGGGTCAAACCATCTGAATCTACTAGGTGGACAGGATCAACTTATCCCTTATATGTTATCCTATACTAGTGGATGATACTTATAATAGGACTAAATAATTTTGATTATTTGATAGATCATAATATCTATAGGTACCCTCCCATATATGATGCTGATTACACCATTTGTATGATCTCTATATGATTAAGATTTATTGTTACCCTCTCCAAGTGTCATTTGGCCTATACTCATAGCCTAAAACGAATAATTGGATACTCCACTCCAATGATTATTGGAGTGAAATAATTCAGCTATGGGTGTAATTATATCTTATTGTATGACTCTTATACCAAATCTCGAGTCACTATAACCATAGAGACTTTTGGTATTTTACCTAATTAGACTATCTATTCATATTAATATTTTTTTACTATATTTAAATTATAATTGTTTAGACATTCGGATCAATAGGTATATCCTTATAATATAAAGATCCAATTAGTTAATTTAGGATGGGAATCAACCTATTTATAATTGGATACTCTAGTGACTATAATTGAGGTTAATATAGGTTAATATAAGGTAAATTAGGAATTGATCAACATACTAGTGTATATTGGGTAACATAATAAGCTATGTCCTTAACTGTTCATAAATCCCTCTCAAATGTTTACCTATTCTCTCAATTCTATTGAATAGGGTAATCGTATGTGAAGAGTCAAATTTATTCTTTGTAAAATATTAAGTGGCCATAATATAAGTATTAATATTATTCATTATTAATAGTATTACTCACTATCTATAGAGTAATGACATAATAATTATAACTATTAATATATAATAATATAATGTTTGATCAAGCATTAAATAATCATATCCCTTACGGTATCGAGTGGATCCTTGATATAAGGTTGACGATTACATTATATAAATAAATGGCTATATTCATTCATTTTATGTTATGTAAATGCCTAACATAATAGATGGATATGAAAACGTTACCCTCTATTTCTACTATGTAACTCAATTAGTATTATCTATTCCTCTATATGTATGGGGATATAATATAATAATGTGATAAAATGATATATAACCTAATTGTGTCCCACTAAAAATATTATGAGGAGTAACTACTAACTACCACTTTAATGTAAGCATCAACCATATCAACCACTCTTAGAATGCGACCGTCAATAGATATTTGCCTCTATCATAACTCATTTCGCTCAAAAATTGGTTATACCTTCAATTTTGAGGGTATAAAGAACCAAGGGATAATATGCTCGTAACATGAGTGTAATCTATTATTAGCCTTATAATGGTGAACTTGCCTCCTACTAATGCCTCATAACCTTACCAAATCCTTGTATACTCTCAAATGAGAGTGAGGGTTATTAACGAAGTATATGGTTAACCCTACCTAGTTAGGTTATTTTAGGACAGTTAAATTAGCTAATCCTAAAAATGACCCAATGAAGGATCTTGTAATCAAGTTAGGGATTTGTCCACACTTTTAAGGGTAATCATCTAGAAAAAATTGAAGAATTGGCGGGAATGCCTACCTTATGTGGAGTTCGCATACAATAGGATAGTGCATACTACGGTTGAACATTCACCTTTTGAGGTGGTATATGGCTTTAATCCACTCACACCTATGGATTTATTACCTTTAGTAATTGATGAGAGGGCTAGCCTTGATGGGAAAAAGAAGGCTGAAGCTATAAAGCTTTACACGAAAAAGTGAAGTTGCAAATTGAAAAGAAAACACAATAGTATGCTACTATGCATAACGGTATTCTAATTACGTTATTATGGCGAGAGAAGGATACATAAGGGAGGTTATAAGAAAAGTAATATGGATGTCATAATGATAAAGAGGTTACATAAGGGAGGTTAAAAAAAAGTATTATTGGTGTTATTTATGAAATATATTTTCCTTTTTTCCAAAATTACCCTTAGCCTTTCACTATATAAAGGCAAGGCTTTATCATTTGTGTCGACAACATTCAGAATACAATTTCTATATCTTTCTCAAGTGAGAATTGTTTCTTTAAGCTTTTGTTTGGCACTTTCAAACTTACCAAACTTTTTTATGGTGTTCAAAATCCCAAACACCTAATAGCTATAGTCTTTATCGTGCTATAGATAAAAGGTTATAGTTCTTATTCTTGAGGTCTTTATATAGCTAAAAGGTTTAAAGATTATTTTCTTTATTTCTTGAATAAACATAAAGGAATTGTTTTTGGGGATTTTTTAGTTGTTTAATCTTCATCTCTTTTAGATTGGGTTTGGAATTACAAATTCAAAGGTTCTAATTCCAATTTCATATCGGTACTCCTCTTCTATATCTCCCTATAGGTTATAGGACTTACCAAATATGTTAGGTATAGATTATTCTTATGTAGCTGAACTGAGCTATAGGTATTAAACAAGGCTAATCATAAGGGAAAGCTCATATTGTTAGGTAGGGAAATATTGGTATTCACCCGATATATATCTTTACCCCAGGGAACCCATTAGGGTATCTTCAAGTTATTCATATAAGTATGTTATCATACTTCATTATCACTTTAATTATTACATTACTTGGTGATATAACAAAAATGGTAATTGAAATACCAATAATTAGACGGTCATGAGACTATTTACACTACGATGATTTAATACCCAGTGTGATATATTAGTAATTATTGACTCCCTTAATAGAGTAATGGGTACTTATATGTTGATATTATAGGTCAAAAATGGTTGATAACTCTCTATGATCCCATTGGTCCTATTGATTATTTATTCAAGTAATCTTGGTTAGCTTATTCCTTATTGACATCAATTTAATAATAGTAACCATATTTCTCGATTGATAAGTTAGTCTATATCCAAGTGGAGTATTCCAATATCGTAAAATTATAATTACTTTAATTATACGGTTAACTTGCCCCTTATTAATATAAGGATATATACCCCAAGTCATCATTTTTAATAACTCTACTATCTCCAAATAGTCTAATAAATAGTTGTTCATGTTGAAAATCACCACTTCTCTCTAATAGATGATACAATTAAGATGATTGTAACTAAGGGTAATTTAGGCTACCCATGTCTATATTTTTTAAGCCTCTTATCAATGATAAGTGATATATATAGATATTAATTAATAACAATAAATCTAAATAGGTTAACTACCCTATTGTTTAATGATATTAGCCACTAGCCTACCTCGATGTCAGTTGAAGAATAATACCGTTAAGAATATTAGGTCATTACTCTATATGAATATAGTTGAAGAATAATTAATATTATCCTTCCGGAGAGGGAGGATACCTTTACCTTAAATACTAATTAAGATTATCCTTAACACATCATGGATATTATCAATATTTAAATCAATGATCAACATAGGCCATTTTTATCCTAATAATCAAAGTAAAGGTTCATTAGATAATCATAAATAACCCTATAGTATATCCCTATTATAACTCTTAACTAGGTTGATACTCAATATAATATATATTGAAATAATAAATATTTAATGGAATAAATATTAATTTAGGTATCCTATTTAGGTCAAATAGGATAACAGAGGGTACCCCTATATATTGGTCTATATTTACCCTTTACTAAACAGTGGCTTAAGATATCTATATTTTTATTCAAGCTAAGAGTTAGCTCATATTCATTTAGAGGTATCATATATTCTCTATTAATGATTAGTCATATCCTCTTACATTATCCTTATTCATTAGCCTAGTGATATATTAACCTCCTTTTAGAAAAAGGTAGAAGCTACCAATAATCAGATGATACGTACAAGCATAAAGGAACATCCCGAACAAATTAATCAGATTACCCTCCCTCATTAAGAATAGGGTATAGTATTGGTCATTAATACGTATAATATGAATCTATTACAAGGGCCAATATAGCGGTGAACACCTTCAACAGAGCGATGACCCTCATGATTAATAACAAAAGTGATCGAATTGAATCCATAAGTATGAGAAGAGGGTTAATCCCTACATACTTTTGGTATATTATGGACTAATATGAAAAATTACTAGAATGGTATAATTAAACTTTGTTAAATATATATAGATATTATAGCTAGATATACCTATATAAATTTCCCTATGTACAAATAAAGGTTTTTAATTTTGATTAGCCCTCCATTCCAATATTACTGTGAGATATTGGGTCATAGTAATCAATACTCTATAACCTGGTTCACTAATATAGTTAATATCATAACGAAACGAATACCTAATAGGGATACATTGTGCAGGATAATTACCTTCCTAATTTCATTAAGGATAACATACTCCTATGAACAATTTGATGGGTTAATATATTAGTAGGTATAAATCATTGAGCCAAACTAATTTAGTGGACTATTAATTAACCTTCCTATTTACTATAGTGAATATATCAATTATACTTAAGGATAAAATATCATAATTTAAGGTAATTACTAACTAGATGGAAAGTAAATTTTGATGGGGAATATTACCATATGGCATAGCCCAATAGTCAAATCCATTTGGGAGTTGATTTGCCTTGATGGTAAGCATCCTATTGAGAGCCTATTATAAGTAGTCTCTAGTTACTTGAGGTAACCTTAAGGTTATTTGGCCTACTCCATATCATGTTAAATTACCCAAAAAATATTTTTGTATTAATATGTATAATAGTTTAATTTACAATACCTAGTTACCATATATTTTTTGAATAAATGTTATCAAGTTTAAGATAATTGAAATTATTTGGTTATTATTTTGGCCTTACCATGGACAATTTCCCAATAAATGATAGGGATTATTGAGAGTTAGGAGACATAGTGTAACTAGGTATAGGGTATTTTTCTAATAATAGTGGTCATACTAATAGAGTTATGAAGAGAATATATTAGGGTAGTGCTAATAATTAGTAACCATGACCTTATCTACACTAAATGTTAGTGAATATTACATAAGTAATCACTTAGTGGGATTGATACCCATAATATTTCTATATATAATCTAAAATATAGTCTAATTATAAGGAGTAACATATTCTCAACCTAGCTAAGTTATCACTAGGTCATATAAGGACTAGTTAAATAGTCAAAGTATTTATAATTGAATAGGGGATATCATCATTGGTATTATACAATGCCCTCTCAATATATTCACAATCCTTTTGGGACTATAATACATTATAATGGTTAATCACTATAAGGTCATGGTGTTAGGTACCTTAGTTAAACAATGTTAGATTAAAGGGGGTTGATAACCTATAATGAGTATACTTAGGTAAGATGGGGAGTATTATCATTAACTATAATCTCTCAATATTATAAACACATGAGTCTCCTTAGTCATTATTTATCATACTGTGTGCATCTATTTTTAAGCCTCTTATATCATTATCATGACCAAGTACTCGATAATTAGGTTATCAACTATGATATTTGGGAAATACCCTAGTATTATTTATATAATATTAATATAATCTATCATATGTAAAATAATGGATTATTTATGGTGACTATATAAACATATGGTAATCATATGGTTACTCCATGTATACTAGGGATAAATATGCTAATTTTATTCTCCCATATTTATATCCATATTATTCTAGGATGTGATATACCTATATTTTATATGTTACCTCATATAATCATAGACCTATTATTCTAATTAGGTTGACCCAATTTTGATTATCTTCTCTACTAATACCTCGATTTAAGTTTATATTTGGTAATAAATAAAAACACTAGTATATTATATGTACTAAACTTAGGGAACTCTACATAATTACTTGTTAAGTTATTAATAAGGTCCCTTATCAATATAGGTCATTCATATCCCCATTGAAGAATGTATTAGTCATAGGATAATTAACTAATATTGGGGTAACTAATATTATGAGATAGTGCCCTCTAGGAGGTTCATTCCATATATTAACATATAGGTCAATTTATGGTGAGTACATAATGTTAGTTGATTACTACGGACCCATAACTAGTAAAGTACAGAGATTACTAAATGAGACCTAACTGACATTTTATTTCTCGGATAATTGTCCTATAGACTAATCAAAATTATTATGACTACTAAATCCTATAGAGAATAAGTTTATATCCCAGATAACTATCCTATAGACCAATTGAATAACGTTTTAACAATTATGACCCCTAGTAAAGATACTCTTTTACCCGAGTAAGCCTCACTAAACCCTATATTTAAGGAAAAAAGACTTGGGATAACTATGATATTTATACTATATTAGTACAAATAATCTATCAAATATAGGTCCTTAAAAATCATTAGGATTCTTAATATCTGGTAAATACCCTACATTAACAGTTATTTTATATAATGCTTAATTATTAACCTCTTATCTCATTAATAAGACCTTTCTATAACTCGGGGCCTAGGGCTATAATATCGAGCTGAGAGGTCTCACATCTTCACTTTTTTTAACTTGGTTATTATCATGTAGATCACTCAATCCTTTCATTATAGAAAGGTCAACCCCCTAAGGGGTATATCATCTAATAGTGGGATTATATCTAATGTACTAGTATACTCATATAAACTTATTATAACATAATAGACTAAGATGAGGAACCCTTTGATGATATTCCCCTTATACTATTGGAGTATAATGGTTAAAATATTGGTCAAAATATCTATATCATTTATTAGTCACCACTCAATTAATCGGTCATTCTAAATATTACTATATATGGCCCCATGAATAATAGTAAATATTATTGATTATAACTAAATTGAACCCCTAATAATAAAGGAACTTACACAAATCCCTACTCCTATATGAGGGTGCCTCTTATGTAGGACACATATTATTCATAATTACTTGGGCCATAATCTATATAGTTGTTTCCAAGTGTATTAATTATGGTCTATTACCATAATCACTAATAGGTATCCTATCTACCTCATTATACGTGAATTATATGAGATATAGACTATTGGGATATCCCAATCCATTATTAGCCTATTGGATTAACAATGCTTAATACCGTATAGGAGCCATAACTGATTAGCCTATTAATATCCAACTGGGATTATATCTAACAAGAGTGGTTATACCATTAATAACCCATAAACTATTATATCTTCTAACTGGTATGATTTAACACCATGATCTTTATGCATTGATATAATCCTAGTTGGTAATGAGAGTTTATAGGTTGGTTTGATATGGTCAAGTGAGCTGATTTCAAAATATAGTAATGGTGCCTTATATATATAATGATATGGCCATATAATTAAGAAAAGAGATAAATGGCTAATAGGTCGATGGGATTTGTTATAAGATTTAATAGCTAGTTGGTAACCATACTCTCTCTAGTATACACTATTGTACAATGATATATATATATATATATATATAATTGGGATATATACGAAGGTATATTAATAACCAATTAGAAGATACCTAGGTTTTAGTACCTAGTTGATTGATCCATGTTGATTTAGTAACAATTATCTAGGATGTTTGTTTAATAGGTAACAACATAACTATTTATGCTCATTGGGTTTAAACTCATTGGTAATCTTATAGAGTCGGTATTAAGTAACAAAATGCTACTTAATTTTAGTAGCCAAGGTGATTAGCCAACATTTTTATATCAACCCTATTATGGATAATTAACTTTATAAATTGGTTCATCATAGAACTACCAAATAATGGTATTAACCCCATTGGTAATAGTTACAATACCCAAGTAAATTTAAAAATGTTGGTATTACCATATGATAATGATTTCAACAAAGGTAAATAACATATATGCCTAACTACTATTATAGTGTTTATTACTAAGGTCCCTAATTTATTATCTAGAATATCCACTTAGAGTATTAGTAATCATGGCCTAATAACCCATAATGTTAGGGATAACATGTTATCAAGTGGAAGGATATAATAGTTAGGAGATTAATGCCCATCTCATTAATCTTCACTCCTGAATTATTTCATCAAGATAATTATTTATAGGCAAACATAGGGATAACATATTATCCCTATGTTTGCCTATAACATTAGTATAGGATAATAATTATTAAAACCGGATTGACTAAATAAGAACCTCTTATAGGATGATGTAAATGGGTGCGGTATGGCCTTATATCCTCTCATAATGTACATGGACCTATATTTATCATATCATTAAGCCTTATAACTAACATTAGGATAGCATACCAATAATCAACTATAGATCTCTTGTGTTAGACCTAATCTCCCTATTTAACTAATTTTCCAATCCTATCAAATGATTAACTCATACTCTACCATGGGCTTTAAGGTATTATTAATAAGGGAGTTACAAATAGGATTGACATATAATTTGGGCAAGATTATATGAATGATGCCAATAATCGGGATATTCTTATAGTTATCACTCCATTATATTATAAGTAATTATACTGGAGTGATAACTATTATATTTTAGCTAGAGACCTTATTATGTCAAATCATAGCCCATGATCACTTTTTACTTTGTCAACTCTGTATAAGTATGAATACTTCTCATATTATAAGAAGACCTATGGGTTAAATCCTATTCAATAATTAGAAGGGGTGACATAATGTATTGAACGGATGAGCATATAGTAGGGGACATATTATAAATAAGGATTTGGCTAATTAAGGCATCATACAATAGTTGACAAATAAGGGGGATTGATGATTTATCCAAAATGGAACCAAACAATAATAATATGGTAAGGATTGTATATGGTATAATGCATTAGTAAAATTTCTCTCTAGTAATTATATATGCCATCAAGTTTGTTATAGGATAGCCTTGTATGTATATTGTGATGCCCCCGGCTCCCTTACCTATTACCTAACCGGCGTGGCCGGGCATGACACATTGTTAGAACTAAGTTCCCGACTAACTCTCATAACACATAGTAAAAAGAAATAAACAAATAAATAAATAGTGGAATGCGTATAGTACAAGTTACGGAACATTAAGACAGGTAAAGTACAAAATTCTCGAAATGACCAAAGTTCACATCTAGCCCCGCACCCTTTTTTTAATGTAGTCAAAGGACATTCCTATATTTACATGTGACACATGAGCCTCTTTTAGTGAGAACCAACGGTTTCATCGATCGGATTAGTTTTGCCTTTACTGCACCCACCTAATTACACTAACGGAATGAACCGGATCTTAGTAAGTAGGGTGATGCATGTGATATGCAATGATGTTCTATTTCCCACTTTTCCCATTCATTTTAATCCGGGTACCCTAGGTATTAGCAAGACCATGCGTTCTATCTCTCGGTGATCGTGTTATCACCTACTTGCTCTATTACTTTCTCTCGGTGATCTCATTATCACTTATTGCTCACAATGGAATTATCCCTCATTGTAGCACACGATTAGCGAAATTATCCCTCATTTAATGATGTCGGTAATAGAGCACACACTTGGTTTCTTGCTATTACCCACTCCATCCAATTCGGTTACCGGACCGCATCATTCCTCGACTCAATGATTTTTCTCAATTCATACCACCCCCGGATATACGCGATGCACATGGTGTTGTGTATATACTTTGTTTGTATTCTACTGTAGTGTAATTAAACCATTATACACGAAGTTGGGTATATAATTTAGTACTACGAACCCATTTAAGCATTTTTGACATAGGATTCCTTTCCTAACCCTAGTTTGGGCATTCTTGATCGAATTGTCCTCTTAATTGGCCTAGGTCACACTTTCGATATTTCCTTGGGTTCTTACCCTTTAATACTTCGTTTTACACTTGTTTAGGTATAGATTAGCCATTAGTCATAAAGTTGGAAGGGTAGGTCCCAAATTTCAAAATTTTCCTTTTCTAACCCGAATTAGGCATTTTAGGCTGAATTGGTTTCTTAATAGTTCTAAACTAAATTCGGCCTACCTTGAAATTTTACCTGTCTAAACTTCATTTTATACTTAAGTGTGAGTAAACCACTAATGATGAGGTTGTATGATTGGAATTCAAAACCCCAAATTTGGTGAGCCTAGGCCGAATGGGTCCTTAAGGAATGGCAAGTGATTTCTTTTAATCCCAACTTCCTAGTTTCCACTTAATTGAGTTCCAATTGTGTCCTAAGTTTCGGTTACAACAATAAAAGTCTAATCTTGTTCATTTTGTCCCCTAGGCCGAATGGGTCTCATAAGAGAAGACCCTAGGAATTCATTTCCTTTTTCCCTTTTCAATTTGTCCATTTTAGGTCCATCTCACTATAGTTTGTACTAGCCTAATTTCGGCACAAGGCACTTCATTTCATCCAACCATCAACACACACACACACACATATATATATATGACCTTCACAACTTTAGCAAATCACCCAAAATCACAAAACCAATACTCAAATCCACATTAAGCCATCCATACATACATATCAACCAATACAAGCACAACTTAACCACATAATCAATAATACAAACCAACACACAACTTATATATTTAAAAATGGAATTGAAAGCATAAATAAAACCTACTTACAATGATATGTGGTTGCTTAAGATTTTCCCTAGACTTTTCCTTCTTTTTGTTCTCTTTTCTTTCTTTCATGCTTTCTTTTCTTATTTTTTGTAAGCTACGGCCTTCTAAAGAAAATGGCAGCCATGATCTCACTTTGGTATATATATATATAGCATCCTTTCTTCCCCCATTTACTTAGTGTACAAGTGGCCTAAGCTTATTTCTTCCCCATTTACTTAGTGTACAAGTGGCCTAAGCTTATTAGACAAGGTGTAAAGTAAATGGAAGGAAATGGTGCAAAGTGGCGGGTTTCTTAGTCCAACTTGGTGAGTTGGCTTCCATTGCATTAAATGATGGGGCTTAGGTGTCTAATTAACAACTAACTAGATAATTAAGCTAACTAAGTCCCTAAACTAGTTTGGTTCAAGTAACATGCATACACATCAAATCTGTTTGCGGTAGATGTATTACAAGGCAGCCTCTTATCAAGTAGCAACGACCCAACTTCTGGACATAAGTAAATTCTATACTTTTTAGATTAGAAACTAGATATATTAATTCAAAACATATCCAAAAATTAGATTAAAATACCAAACACATGATTAATAACATAATTTTGAATTTTAAGAATCAATCAGTCCAACGAGTAGTTCATCCAAAATAGTATGTACTAAAACGAGCATAAATTTTTATATATAAACCTAATAATAAAAAAAATTTATAGAGAGTTAGTCGAGACATAGATAAATAACTGTTATTCTTTAAGATTCCCCTAGAAATCAATCTAAGGTCCTTGAACAGAGCCACACAAAATTCGAACAGAACCTAACTTATAGTGGTTTACCTTATTTTATGACCTTATTATGTCATATTATCCCCTATATCTAATACTATGTCATATTAGTAATATAATTATAAGATCTATGGGTTACCCATTTATGCTCATCTTAATTCTCTATAGGTGATAATCTACATGAGGGGTGAATATACATACACTATGACATACTTAATGCCCTCTTCCAATTCGCCATATCAATATTGTTCATTATCACATTTAGAATATATAGATGGGGCTATGCCCAAATTACATGGTATAGAGTAATATTAATACTTGCCTAAATACTTGATTAAATGAACCCCTATAGTTAGGGCGGTGACTAGATTAGGACCTTACCTACAGGATCGTAACCCCATCTATATCTTTTAAATGTGATAAGAAACAATATTGATATGGCGAATTGGTATCCTAGGAAAATGGAGAGGTTTTTTGGTCCCATTCTGTTTAAATTACCCTGTTCAATTGCACTCCCTTGATCACACCCTATATTATAAGAATAAGTGATCATACATTATTGTACTTGATATGCGATTGGGTCTTGGTATTTAATTATCCTTATATCACCTAATTTGGGAATCCTTGATACCTCCTATCTCTACATTAGATATACATTAGTGAATTTATCTTACTGATTACCCTCATAAAGAGGACATCATTTTGGAGAATTGGTCATAATGAAATAGTTGAGTAGGCTATTGTAACAGGGGTATATAAATATCTCCTTGTAATTTAAATGTTCAAAAATCTCTAGGTTACCACTTACCATAGGCCTAGTCAACACTAATTATAGTGTCACCCCTTACATTACTTGGTCATATACCTAAATAATATAATTAGTGGAGTGGCCAATAACATAGTGAAAATATGATTACACTAATTTAATATGAACGATTAAATTTACTTATCCAATATAATACTTATTATTGAACGTTTGATATTAATGCCCTTAATATAATATCATTGTTGTATTATGATGGGAAGCATCTTATATGAATAACCCTTATGTGAGGACAATATATTTGGAAGAGCTCTTATAATATATTAGGACCACACTTAAACGTTCAATAATAGCCTTGTGGCTCGATAACCTATTTATTATATCAAAATTAAAGTATTCGGGGAAATCATCCATACTATTTATTTATAATTCCCCATTAATAAGTGGGCATGATAAGTAGGGGAGACTATAGTCGATATTTACCAACTTCACATAGAGATATCAATATTATGATCCACTGTACTAATACTATTTTTGGTTAATATGCCTATTTAAGGTAAGGATAATAGGTATACTATTGTATAAGACTCGCATATATGTCACTCTCCATATAAATTAGATCAACCTAATAGTGCCCTCTACTATCTCCTTGTAAGATAGTATACCTTTGTAGATTTATAAGGGGTAAGATAGTAACAATTTCCATATGGTAATAAGATTAATGATACTATTCAAAATACATGGTCTCCCTCTCCTTACACAGACCATATAATTCCATGGATTTATCCTATACATAAAGAGATGTGTTCAACCCTTACAATTATACCTCGGATGGAGTAGTGATATTGGTAGTGTGGTCCTCTAACATAATTATTATCACTATAATAGACTAGTGTGAGGATAAAGTAAACTTAGGACTATTGGCAAGTATATATGTAGACTACCTGATATGGATTATCAAGTATATAATGTTAACTAGAATAAGGATTAATCATGCCTATCTTTATTCAATACCTCGTTCACCCTTACTATAAATTATGTTATTATAATTGATCGATATTTTACTATCATGGATAGTATATAAGCATACTTGCAAGCTGGGATCATAAATAATTGGGATTGATATGGGATAAAGAATTTATCTAAAGATAGGCATGATTAATCACATAAATGGTGTTAACCCTATAGCTCACCATGATAGTAAACTAGTTAACCCTAAATATGTGACCATATAGTTCAATACAATTTGGTATAATACTAACAAAATTGTAAGGGCTGGTTGTAGGAGGCAATAACATTTTATAATACCATAAGCCCACCTATCCAATTGTTTTTAACATCTCCCAAACTTCTTCTAACAAAACAGGTCCTATTATTAGATAGGGACCTTATCTATGTAATTGGATAGGTGATATTGCTTATATACCTATGTTTATATCTCTATATTAGTTAACCATATAGTAAATATCATAATAAACCTTGGTTAATTACGCCAAAGATTGTAGGAATAACCCTATATATGGTCTTCATTATAAAGATATATGCATAGATTAAATCGTAATTATTGGGAAAAATTATAGCTATAAAGGGATTGCATGCCATGAATAACCAAATATATATTATCAGCTATAATTTATTATGTACAATCTTGATCAAGAGTTTCTATCAAAACCGAATTAGGATATTATACATAACAATTATATGCTACTATGTGTATATCACTATAGGTATTAACAATTAATTATCCAAACGATTATAATTCCTATGAATTATAATATTGATTAACAATCTATTTATGGTATATTGAACCAAGGTTATGATACTAATAACCAATCATAGGTTACACTATCTATCGGTGATAAGGATTTCAAGTGAAATATTATGTTTGGCTAAGGTTTTATCGAATGATAAATGCAATATTATCATCCCTTACTTTATGGGAAAGTAATTATATAGGAAATGCATAACTTTTCTATATATAATCCTCCCTAATTAGTCTATCCAATTGTTTAGATATGAACCTTACCTATGTAATTGGATAACCTAATAGGGCATATAAAAAACCTAATGTAAGCATAAACCTAAAGTATGATATCATAATTAATAAAAGATCATTAGGCAATCATGAATTGTTCAATTATAATATATGATGGGATATTAGCCACCCTAATGAATCAAGAATTGGATAGGCTACTTAAAGTAGGATTAATAATACTGAGGTATTAACGATATATAATTAACTAGTATCACTAAGTAAGGTATATATCTCATCATAATATTATACCTTAGTTGAATTTTATAATAGATTTACTCAATATTAGTTATACCATACAGAGAGTGACTATATTAGTTGCGCTAATGAGTGTTAATATTATCTAATATAACAATAGTACGCTTATTTTATGGATTAGTGTCCACTTATTGAGCTAATTAATATACTCTATAGCTAAACAATCATCTATATAGGCCACTTGGATAACAATATGATATTATTATATATCCTAAGTATAGGCCAAATGAAGGTCATGTATAATCTCATATTACAAGGGCCAACATGACGGTGAACACCTTTAACGGATGTACATAAGGTGAAAAGATAATTACTTCTACATGGTCCGGAATAACCTAATTATCTCTAGGCCACTTAATTTTTGCTTACAATTAATGGTGTTATTACATGATAGGTCATACAAGAGTAAGGAAATAATGAGGTATTTCCCATGCAGGCCTAATGTGGTAAATTCTATGATTTATATCATGGTGAGGTTACTATAATTTAGAATAACTATGAGTCATCTCTTGATTACGCCATATCTCCTAATGATAAGTTGGCCTCTAGAGATCAATCATTTATGTAAGTAGGGATTGTGCAGGGAAAGAACAATATGATACTAACAGGTCATTATCATATTTAATCATATTACTCTATTTATTCTTAAGCATTATATTAGGAGATATGGTGAAGTGGATAACCTAATAGTTTGAAAATACTTATCAACCTTAATATAACATCAAGTATCAAATCGGGTAAAGGCCTCATATTATAGAATTAAAATAAAATGTATCTAACTAGAGCTATTAGTAGGAAATTATAACCAAGAGTATAATAATAATTTCTAGGTATAACCATATACTAATATGTAACTCCCTCTCATTTTAATTCTATAATATCGGGATAGAAATTAAATTTATATTAGGGTATTATTACTCTCGTGTAATCAATATTATGATCACCTATATTAATTTACCTTTTGGGAGGATAACAACGTCTCCCTTATATGTCTAATCTATATATTGACCAATCATAATACTTTGTAACACTCCCTTAACTTCAAGTGAAATATAGGATTGAACCACCTATTAATGAGGATTGAAATAGGTTATGGCCATTTCAATTACTATTTAAGATATAATAGCTTGGTTGCTTACTTTCTAAGTTAATATCTTTAGGGTAAGGTATTGATATGTTACCTAGGCCTTATTATGATATCTTGTCAATCCGAGAACACTATATCATGATTGATTTCTCTTAACTAGGTAAAATATTATCCTTAATACATAATGGATATTATCAATATTTAAACCAAGGTTGGGCATAATTCACTCTTAGTGTTTATATTTTGGGGAATAGTACCCAAGTGGTAAAAGAATACTTATCAATTATGGGTAATGTATTTATTTGACTGGTATTAAACATAGAACGGGATTGAGATTCTAATAGCCCATTGAACCTTTTAATACTTATTATAACTATTAAGTTTGTCAATAATTCCAATCTATTATAAGTAGGGGTATGCAATCAACTAACCTATATCATTAAATGGTTTAATGGGGAAATATTATAATTATAGTACATTATAAGTGTCCATAATCAATGTATACTACTAGGGCTATTAGGTATTGATATATAACCCGATAATAATATGATATTAGAGGGGTAATATCTCTATTGCGTATAGTGAAATATTATATACATTAGAATTAAATTGGCCTTAAAATGATACTATTAATTTAATTATTGTACTCATTCACCAAGTATTCACTATTTATTTACTTATCATTTGTTGGTATTATCAATAAGGTCCCAATAGTTTTCTTACGATGTATACCATATCTAGTCTCCCTCAATATTACACTTGTATATTGCAGGATAACTATAACGAATGAGTATTATAATATAACATACTAATACCTTTCGATATGGGCTAACATCGAGGTCTAATCAACAAAGTATAATTATGGCCATAATAGGGAGTATATAGGGATTAACCTATTTATCCCTAATGATCTTTAACCTATTTATCATACTCCATGAATATTACCTTATGTAACTAGTTATAGTTATTACTATGATACATCAAGTTCCTCCATACATATTAGTTAAAGATTGGCAGATAATTACTCCAAGCCCATTATACTCATCTATTACATTTAGTATGTAATAATTATACCTTTCTATTATTTATAATATTAGGGGTGAACGAGGTTGGATAACAATTGCTGAATTATCCTATAGGTTATAACTTATCTCTATTTCCCATATATTATAGGTATGTATAATATCCTAATATCTCTAAGTTAATTGAGGAGTAATAATATTCTTAGTTCAACCACTTGAATAGTAGCCCCTAATATCTAAGGAGAATAATATTAGGGATATACATTAAGACTATATTGGTAATACCCCATGTATAATATTTAGGTATAATTATTTAGCCAATTCATGTATAAACTAGACTTGGACCATCAATGACCATGTATAAACTCATTGTCAATTGGGAAATATATAGGGACCTTTTATATATAATCAATAATAATAGCTTCTATGGAATTGTTAACCTATTAACTCCATTTTAGTTGGCTTGGGGAGATATTAGTCTATCAAAGTTAATGATATATCCCTATAATGGAATATTTGCATGTCCATATGTTTACATTTATCTATTCATCCCTCTAGAGTCCCTATGTGCATAATTGGTAGACATCTCTTTTTAATTAGATACGTTTAAGGACATATGGGCACTCGGATAAAAAGGGAGACAAATGTACTTATTTGGGAATTGGAATGCTTAATATCCTTTAGATGAACTGTGGTGGTAGAGTGATTTGGTCTTCGTGTTTATTCACTAATAGCTATTATCACAATAATTTGAGTTTTGCCTTTCACTCCACATAACTAAATTAGTAAATTGGTGACCTACACTAATATATGTACACTACTCAATTAGTGGATGATATTACACATATTGTATACCATAGATATAATGAGAGATAAATGAGTGCATTAATTGGTATAATTTATGGTGAGTACATAATGTCGATTGATTACTACGGACCCATAACTAATACATATAGGGATAGCTTGATTATCGGATGGCAATATGGGTCAAATAGTACTCTTTGAAGATATAACAGTTATGGGTTACCAATATAGGCCTATATTAAGGTTTGGCCATTTATATCATTGTCATGGCTGTCCAAGTTGGACCACTTTTTGCCTTTATCTTTACTTAGTCACTAACAAGTTATAATCTAACCTATGGTGATGACCATTAATATGGTCAATTTAATATGATACATTAACTAAATGTTTGGTAAACCATTATCATTACAACCATTATATAGATGTCTAACTATAGTAGATTGAGAGTTAAGGTAAATTTGGTTAAATTAATTGGGTAATACTAGATGTATATGATTCACTATCCTTGTTTGCCATTAATGAGAAAAGGTTAATAGCCATGAATGATAAAGCGAGTAGATAACTAATAACAAAAGGAGGGTTAATATTGATTTTTCAATATGATACATTAATAATAGTATTTCCCAATTATGATAGTCATAGCTATCCTAAACTACATATATCCTAATACCAAAATTAATCATAAATGTGTTTAGGACTATTTAGGGAAAAGACTTGGGATAACTATGATATTGATTATATAGACCCAATTATATTGATAGGGCCATAATAGTTTAATGATACTATCTCGGTAATCAGATTGGGAAATAAAATATATAGTTTATGGGATTATTGACCCCTAAGACTAATAATTAGGTATGATGTTCAATATACTAGAGATAACAATTAATCCAACTTGTTAAATTAACCTAATATCTTGGCTTATATTAATAGTTTGGACAATAATTAATGTGTCTCCATTAAACTATTAGTACAAAGATAGCCTAAACATACCTAATCATGATTATTGGGATATCCTATTAAATAGCCTAAACATACCTAATCATGATTATTGGGATATCCTATTAAATAGCTTATTCCCAATAGGTATAATGGAGAGTTTTAAGGATAGTTCATTAAGAAGGTATTAGTATCTAATATTATTAACTCATTGGTATAATGGAGAGTTTTGATAAGCCAAGGGGTTAATATATACCTCATAATAAGGTGACCAATAGATATAAGGCATCATATATTTACTAAATATATGATATATGACTGAGTGGTGTAATGATTACAGCAAGGTATATAATGTGATCTCCAAAATATCATCCACTATATTAAATGATTTATTATATCCCAATATTAGAGATTACCCAATTACAATATAGGCCGGATAGTATTATGCCCAATGATCCATGGTTGGATAATATAAGTGATAGAGTATTGATACATTCCTATTCATTACTGTATTGTAATTGGGTAATCTCTATATTAATTGACCACCTTATAATTTCTTTCATAACTATATTCTCCAATTATTACATCTATTCCAATAGATTAATTCCTAAAATGGAATAACAACTAAAAAACCCTAATATATTATCCCTAAACAACTTAATTATCATAACCATTATATATTCATCATCTCTCCCCATGTTTAGTGAATTTTAAAGATGATAGAAATTGACAATAAATGGACAATGTGACTTCCCTAATTAATTTAGGAATTAACTATTTAATATGAATAGAGGTAGGAACTAACTACAACTCCATGGGGGCATATTATGGCGATTCAATAGTAATATAAGGGTGGACCCAATGCCTTAGTATATGGATAGTTGGATAATAACTTAGTGATGTGAAATAAGCTTGTTTTTAACAACCCATAATAGGCCAATTGATGGAGAGAGAAGTTAAGGATAGTATTAATTATAACCTTTCACGGATATATTCCCATATGCTCCATAAACATAATATGGGAAAACATAAGGATAATAATCAAGGTTAATTATAGTATTATACTATTTTATTAATAGTATCCTAATTGACCATTCAATATTACAATAATATAATAACTCATATTATTATAATAATACTCGTCCTAATAGATGTGCTATTGATACATCCTAGTAACCCTATTCTATTACATGATAAAGATAATAATAGTATGATTTTTAATGAGTAGTTCACCCTAATTATCGATTAGGTTAGCCAATTTGGTCCCCTAACATTTTTAAGGGTAACCATTGGGTGTATTTAACCTATCAAACTTACTATAATGTATCATAAATGTAGTCCATTTCTTATACTATTGTTAGAAAAATTTATTCCTAGAATAAATGACAAGTTAAATAGTATTCACTTGGGTATAGTTATAACTATATAATCTCATATTTACCAATTATCAAGTGAACATAATACTATAATTAAAGTATTAATATGGTAAGATATAATAAACTGACAATATAGCTCGTCATATAAAGTCTCATCTATGATATAAGACCAATAATTAGTTTACCAAGAGGGTATCCCTATAGAATCCCATAATGACCTCCATGATCTCGTACCATAAGGTAAAATTCTTAGTAATGGATACTCATATTATCATATGAGTATCCATTACTAAGAAAATGGATATGCATTTTAATAGTTACCTAGAGATATATGCTGTGTAATTGTAAGATCGAGAGTTGACTCACATTAACTATAATATGTTGGTAAACTATATTTAAGACAAATCCCATTAGATAACAATAAAGCTAATAAGGGCCATAATAAGACATCCAAATTAATAGATGGTGGGTACATTTCTAATTTCAGAACATACTACATTCTATCAATTAATAGGAATATTTGTACAACCTCTTCGTTTAGAGTATTAATGTAAAGAGGTCTAAAGCTTAGAGTGAAGTAACCTCTCTATATGCCCATGAAGGTATATAGATATTAAGGGTTGTATATTATGGAGTTCATATATTGGTTAATACACTATGTATGGGTTACCTAGTATATCACTCTCTAGTATTACCCATATCTCCTAATGTAATGCTTAAGAATAAATGTTAGGCCTAATATTACAGGAGGAGAATATATTCTAATGGGGATATCTTAACAGTACTTACCATCAATAAGCCATTTGTATACCTAGAGAACGGATATATCATGCCCATTTCGTATTATGCCTAATGTATACTAACAAATAATATAGTTATAACCAACATACTAATCCTTGAGGTTATTATTAGATCATTGACCTTTGTGGGGAGTAACGTTAATGCCATTTTATATGTTATCATAGGCCTAACACATATAAGGATAGCTTTAATACTTATGTTATAGGGTATATAAATACCTTTAGGATTGATTAGGCCCTATTTGGATAGACTATGATAGTGTATGGTCACTTATAATCTACTAGGCTATCTTTAGGCCCATTATACTGGACATTCCATTATCTTATAGGAGTTGAACCTAGTTATTCATGATAGCGGTATTAGAAAAGTCCTATAATAAACCTTAATTCATTTACACGGGACTAATCCCCCTGTTAGGATTACTAACTCAAGATGGATAACTATATGGTTTATTATAAGCCCAATCATTATATCTAGCTAGGGGTAGAGTGAACAATAGCATCAATATATGATAATATTAACGGGATATAGGAGAATATATCCTTATATCAATTTATAGGTTCATTTTTATGTTGTTTATAGACTGTCTATATTAAGCCAATAGCTGGTTAAATCTCTATATTATGGATTAGTGTATCATCATTGTATGGTGATTCAACACTATTTTTTTATAAGGATCCTCTCTATAACTTGGTTGATGTTATCTCATCATTTTCCTCAATTTTAGCTATGATAAACTTCTTAAGGTCAACATCATATAATTTTTTATACGTTTGATATACCAAATCTATATATCAATCATTATTTAACATGATGACCATATTAGTATCAATTTAGATAGTCTTAGACCTTATTCCTATATCTAGTTAAATATAGTAGTATCTCCCTATACTTTATTTTAAAATCTTATTTGATCGTAAGAAAGGCCCTTGATCATTGTCTATGAAAACACCATCATTATAATAGGCAATGAGAGTCTATAGCTACTTAAAATAGAGAATATGTATAACATCAAATATACTATTAACATAAATGGGAGAGTCATATTTCCCCTAATATTATGGTGTTTCATATTTAGTTTCCTTGTTAATGATATAGGGGAGTATTATGTCACTAATGTATTTTTAACATCAATCTATCTAATGCAAAACACGGATATGATTGTACTAAAGTTGTAACATTATGGATAACAATTCAAAGGAGGCCTTCTATGAGATGGACGCTAGCCTCTCCCATATTAATTTTTAAATTCTCACATTAACATTAATTAGATAACCTAATATTATAGCCCTATCATATTAATACCCCATTTACAATGCCTTCCCATTTATCCTAATTTATCTAATAATAGACCATTTTAGATATACTTGAGAAATTATATCGGTGATTGGGTTGATATCGGCTTAATCTCTAAATGATAAATCACTCATGCCTACCATATATCTCAACCATTGTTAATTGATAAACAATCATGACACCTATTTATCCCATATTTGTTGCTAAGTAGGTTTTTATCATATAAGGTTAGGAAGAATTTATTGAAATAAATCCCTCTACCATCATGAAGGGAGAATGGCCTCATCTACAAGGATACTAGTATAAACGTTAGATGATTAGGAGAGAATATAAGTTCAATATCCATACTTTATGAACCACTAAACTAAAAGGATGGTTAATGAGTTTAAAATTGTTACAAAATGGGGATAATCAATTAGACTAGAAACTTATATTGCTATATTAATATAGGGATAAACTAATTATGGCGTAGCTCCTATTCAAACTATTTATGATGTGAACCCCATGTATAAAGATGAGAGACCTAAACACCTTCGTCACTAGACAACCCTAAGAACAAACCTAATCAAGTTATATTAAGCAGAACCCGACCAATTGCCTATAAGGAGGTAAGAACCGAAGCTATATTACAATGGAGTGAAGAACGCCACACCCTATGGAGGATGAAAAGTTCAAAGATGCCACAAGGGTTGTAATACTTGATAGGTCAGATTTAGTTCTCACAAGAACAAAAAGAAAAAAATCCTCTTAAATTTATTAAATCTCAAAATTATTGTCTTCTTAAAAAAACTAAACCAGCCTTTAAATAGGCTAAACAAGCCACTCCCGACCCTAAAATGACTCTACATGTTCTTGCCTCCTAAGGAGAATATAAACAAACCCTAATGGACTTAAAAGCTTATGCAAATACTAGGGCTTAAAACATAGAGCCCAAATCTTCCTTAAGCTAGATATAATAAAATAGGCCCAATATGATTTAAGTAGTCCAATCTTGGGCTTGGATCAGATTGATAAGTCTTTGATTCCCCTCCTCTCTTAAGATGGCGCCACATTGCTCCTTTGGGCCTTTGGAAGTGCATTCTGCCCAACACTCTTGAATCAACCCATGGAGAACTTCTTTAAGCTTCTTAACCTTAGCCAACATCATTGGACCATCTTTAATATGCAATGGATCAGATTTAGACTTGTAAACTCGCCATCTTGGACTTCCCTTAAAGACACAACCTTGCTGCACCATTTGGCCCCTTGGTTTTCATCAATATAGCCTTGTCTTTATTCTCATCAATTTAGAAAAGATTGTAAAAAGACTTCTCCAATTATACCCTCTATCCATACTTTATTACATTGTGTTTTTATCTTTTATAAGAATGAATGTCAATTATATTTGATCCATTTACAATGTCTTCCTATTTATCCTAATTTATCAAATAATAGACCATTTTAGATATATTTAAGAGAAATTATATCGGTGATTAGGCTTATATTGACACTATCACTCACGGCTTATATTGGCCCAAATCGAAATCCATATAATGATATGCTGATGGAATAAACTATCATTTGTTTACTACATAGACACCTTGGGCCTAATCTCATGCTAATGAGGACCTTTAGTCTAAGCAAAATTCAGTCTATAAAAGGTATAATTATAGATTGGGCTACATTATCAATAGTAACACTCCCTTAGAATTTAATAAGTCTATAATGATTATCGATACACCCTATTACTATAAATCCGTAAACAAATTTAATAGGTCAACTAATAATAAAGGTTTGCTAATTGGTAATATAAGATACATGTGGGCAATATAATACCGAGTTCATTATCCGAATAATAGATTACCCATATATAATATTGATTATACCATTAAGCATAACTTAGGGAGTTTATGATAAGCTATCGAGGAATACATTAGAGAGTATGTATAATTGATTATTAGTCACCTCATAATATCTCTATAGTAAAGGTATATGGCCAAACTTCCATTAGATATATAGAGGTGAATTATATAGCCTCATAATAATAATAAGTTACTTACAATAGTACGATTATAGAGGAACGTCGTTTTTTTACTTAATACTATAGTGAATATTCATAAGAAATATACAATTGTTCACTAAATTGCCATATACCTAGAGGCCTATAGTCCGATAAATCATTTGAGTGATAAATTTGAATATAAGGAGAAATGGATATAGTAATTTATATACCTTATTAGGCCATACTAGGCCAATTATAATAACCTATACAAGTAAGAATACCCCTCATATTATAATTTACTCGATTACCACTAATGACACATTAATGATAATTAGAAAAGTTTCTTTCTCTAATTTAACAATAACCTCTAGTTAATGATATAGGTATATATGCTAATGGATTGGAGGGGTATTCCTCATCATAATATAACCTATAGTATATAGAACATTGCCCACATATATAATAAATATATTCGTCAAAATAGACGACCAATATTTACAAATTGATAGAGTTATTATAACTTAAAATCTTCCTAATTTTATAAAGTTATCTATAGGTTATCTTTTACCCCTGCTATTAATATGTAGCTAAAGTTATAATCATCCATTTATATATAAGCCAATTGCCGTCATTCTGGAGATTTTAATACTATAACGTTGACCTATTAAAAATAGGTATTATGCTTGATTACTAGTGTTATCCAACTATTACTATAATTCTAATGGGTCATTGATATTAGGTCTACTATCTTAGGTTTCCTCCATAATTAAGTCTTTTTACCCAATAGTATCCTCTCATATAGTACTCCTTTCTTACACATTTCACTTTTCCTATCTCTCTCTTAGTCCCATATATATATATATAGGTCAAAATGGATGAATTGATGAAATGTGTAAGAATATACTATAGAGACGTGTAATTACCCACTATTGATGTGAACATATTAGGCCATCTCTACCCTATAGCTCAATTATAATGATTACATCAACAACTTATCATTTAATAGGCTACATGGTTGGGGATGGTTATAGATCCACTAATATTCATAGTTCGAGATAGTTTAATATAACTACCCCTTAAGGTCCCTAAATGAAATGATGGAAACTATATTACTATTGGAGACCTATAACTAATACGTAATATTGGGCTTAATGTTATTGATATTATACCTATAGGGCCAATATTAAAGAGGGATTGATAGAAAGTAATCTCCTTTAATATTATTAATACGAGGAGTACTTATCCTTTCTGTAATAGCAATAAGGAGATATATCATCATATAATGTTGGGTGATTATATCTCGTATGTTTCCACCGACTATTATTTGTTATAGGATAATAGTCAGCACAAACATATGAGATATAATAACACTCGAAATATTAGTAGCTTATATGTTAAGAGGGAGAAGGGTCATTATATTAGCTAAATTTCTAGAGAATATCCACATATCATAGATGTTATAAGCTCATATTCATTAATGTTAGGAAACTATTCTTATAATTATCATTGCTACTTAATCTAACAAGCATAATTATATATTTACTATTTAATTATAAGTTACCAATATTTTGATTCCTTACTAAGAGGTACATTCTCTTCAATGAGAGTTATAATCGTAAGTTTATAACTTATCTAATTGACACTCATATCCACAAAGTGGCCATTTTATATTAATTCACTACAACTATGGTTATATGAAACTTATAAATAATTTCCTATTTGATAATATCTTTTATCAATAGTGGGGCAAATAACCCTCCCGATAGTATAATAAAGGGACACCAAGTGTTCTATTAGCTATGTAAGATAATCATTAATCAAAAAGAGGTCAAAATAATCATGGACATAGTAAAATATTACGTATCCATATTAGGCTAGTTTTAGGCCTATCATGTTCCAAATAGGTCATCATATTTAATATTGATAGTTTCCCAATATATAACCCTATAAGACCACCCACATATTACCTTTAAAATTATATTGATATTCTCCCTATTCTATTTTAAGGGGAACAAACATAATATTATTATTAGGATAGGGTTATATATTTATTTATTTGAATGGGATAAAATAAGTAATGTTAACCACCCTTTGAGATAGTAACAAATTACCCTTTGAGAGGAGACATACTTTCCCCCACATCTATGGTAAAGGTGGGCAACATCATAGGAATTTTATTTATAGCATAATTTACCCTCCCTCATGACTATTAATTTATGTGGCTTGTTGGGGATGAAGTACACCATCTTTCAATATAGAGGGATATAAAAAATCTTAATGTGATAACTATACATTACTAAAATTATCATGGCTATGTTCACTCCAACCTTTAATAACTATGTCTAATATAGCTTCTCCTAACCTCCTATTTATATTTGAACCTTTAACATTATATATCTCTATAGGGGTCTATAATACCATGATGACAAATTTTCATCACCTAGATATATCATAATTGATAGTAGGTTCATAAATAATATACCAATAGTATGATATGATTATTAAATTGGATACTAATGAATTATGTGTTTAGATAACATGGAAAGGTATATGGATTATTGACCTACTTTATCCAAATATCTTTTAAGGCCTATAAACAAGCTAGCTGAATCACTAGACTCATTAGTGTGATAAGTTGATCACTTTATAATTATCAAACATAGAGAGTAGGTGTGAAAGAGAGGGAGAGAACTGAGATAGCTCATGGCATGATTATTTTAAAGATATAACTATAGTTGAATAAAACTATATAGGCCTAATTTATTTAGCCCTTATAGGAGATTATAGGCCTTAGATCACATTCCCCCTCAATATGACTTATAATTGCACTTAGATGGACATTGCACTTATTAACAATAATTTATGTCTCTAATAAATTCATCAATAATCCATCATATAATGGGAAATACTTCATTCCTATCTTTAGATCAAGATTGTTCCTCTCCCTAGCTATCCACTATATATAAAATCAATTATATTTTTTGCCACATCATAATAGCCACATTTGATACCAATAGGGTTAACCATATGTCCTAAATGTAAATACTATATATATCGTAAGGGCTTAACCTCTCTAGCTAGGGATTATCAATTTGGTAGTTTACCAGGGGTTATCTTGATTACGCCCATCCAACCTAATAGTTAATCTTTAAGAGTAACTTAGATCATTGATTGTCATCAACTATAATGTTTTCTAATTTATCCTCGTATGAATAGAGTAATCACATTGTATTAATGCCATCATATATTTAATTTACTCTTAAAGATTGACTATTAGGTTGATTACAAATGGAGAAAATATCAAACTATCTTTAGATTAACCATAATTATTAACAATAATTTATGTCTCTAATAAATGTTAGTGTTGGTGCCCAAGATCCAACCATGTTTGGATGGGCCCAAGTTAATATATTATTGCATCATTTAATAAAGAAGTCATTCTATTAACTCTTATGTTTACATGTTGATAAATTCATTGGAGTTAGATAGAAGTCCTTATGATATGCATTTGCAATAGTGATTGATCGAAAGATGTGAGACAAACACTAATGCACATAAATGATATCATTAAATATCATAAGTCATAGCATTATCAAGAATGGATATTGATAATATACGGATAGACTTGTGAGTGTTATGCTCATGTTATATGATAGCGAGTAGGAGATCTCACACCTATTAGCATGGTGATGCCAAAGCCAATGCTTAGGTGATTTATATTAGAAAACATATCACTAGACTTGAGTCACCATGAGAACCCATTTGGTTTTAGTCTATGGAAATCTGATATGAGATGGGTACAAATGATCCTTAGACTTGAAGTCATTATGGTTATCTCATTGGAGGACTTATGCACTTTGACACTTGTTTTGATGGACCTATTAATGGGTTGCACATGGGCGATTTGTTGGGTGCACTAGGAATCCAATAGAGATAGGTGTATGACTAAGATAGGACATGTCATTCCTTTTATGCTAAAGGAGTTATCACATTGCACTTTGATAAATGTCTACTCAAGAAATCTGTAGTCACAATAGGAGTACACTAATAGAGCATAGTTGGTTTACTCTAAGAGTTAAGACATTTGAGAATCGAAGAAAACTTATGTGATCATAATCGAACAAGACTAATAACCAAGTTCGAGATCACACTTGTGATAAGTTGACATGAGGAATGAATTGTATGGTAACCATGCTTGTGAAAGGTAATAAGGGATTAACTAATCCTCCTAGAAAATTGGGTAGTCATGATGCCTTGCTAGAGGCTAATCTTGATTTATGTATCAAGAGATAAAAGAAGAGTCTTTTATTCTTGATACATTGCCAACATATTTAGAAGCCTATTAAGTCAAACACATAAGTTTTAGTATTCACATTACAAGTGAGAAGTAAAGATATTGAAAAAAATTTCCAATTATAAAAGTTTTCTATTTTGGAAAGAGTTTTAAAAATAGAAAGTTTCCTAAAATGAAAAGTTTCCTATTTTAGAAATCGGTTTCCTAATTTGGAAGTTAATTTTAAATTTAGAAATAAAAAACCTAAAAGAAAAGGAGTTTCCTAATTTAGGTAAAAGAGTATTTTGGGAAATTGCTTCCTATTGTGGATCCTGCCAAAATAATCTATGAATATTTATTTGGATAGTCCAAATAAATTAAATGGGCTAAAATATTTTTGGCCCATTAGATTTAATTAAAAGCTTAAAGATAATTTTAGTGGGAGGGTAAACATCAACCTTATTGAATAAGGATGAATGTTTTAAAGATAAACATTAACCTTATTGGATAAGGTTGAATGTTTTAAAAGATAATAATCAAGTAGTCCACATGTAAAATAACTCATCATCCTTGAAGGATAAGAAAGCAACAACCTAGAGTCCTTTATGGACTCAAAGCCGCCCCTCTCCTTGTCCTTGGAGGATAAGGAAACTCTCCCCCTATAAATAGGAGGAGAGGTGCGGCATAAAGGAGAGTAATGATATACCACTAGAGTATTTTCGGTTAAGTTAAAAAGAAAAAGAGAAATTCATTCAAAAGAAAAGAAAAAGGGTGGGAGATTTTGGCCAGCCCTAAAAAATCACCTAGGGCACGCGGCCAGAGAGAAAAGTAGGAAGAAAATAGTTTCATCCAAAACCCTACCAAGAAATACTTTACGGTTGTCACAAAGTTGGTCGGAATTAATTTTTAAAGAAAATACTTAATCGGAAAAGATGGAACTAGCACCCCATTAATTTTGAGTGCTTCTTAGTGGATACTTGGGCTTCGTGGACAATCAATAGAGGCCGGACACTTGGACAACTAATCAAAGAAAGGGAATTTAGATCGCACTACAAGAGGTAATCCTTTACTTTTAGCTTATTATTCATGTACGTATAATTAGTATATTCAACGACATGATCTTAGGCCCTTAGATAGAGAAAAAGATTTTATTTATTCCATCCCTCCATAGGATGCATGATCCTTCAATAAATTCATCAATTATCTATCCTATAATAGGAAATATTTCATACCTATCTTTAGATCAAGATTGTTAAAATAGTCATGTTGGGCTTAATATAAGGGGCTAAATTATATGGGTTAAAGTATGGTAAATATAGAAACCCTTAATCAAGAAGAAGGTTTACCTTGTTAAATAGCATGCACTAATTATATATTACTATTAGGGTTTGTCTATTATAAGATGGTCCCCTAACCTTATATCTAAGGTAATACGCTAATAGTCCATATATAGAGATTAGAGTGAATGTCAAAAAGGAATATATTAGGCTATATACTTACGTAATTAACTAGTGGGCCAAAATAGATAATACTATAAGATATGAACTATATTAGTTGAAACAAAATGGATCGTAAATTAGGCATTATGTGATATTTATGTTATAGTAGTTAGGGTTAATATAACACTTATTAGTGTAAATAGTTCCATGGAGGGTATGATCGGATTGTTCACCTTCCATTCTCATGATAATAATATCCATTATTCATAATGCTAAATGAGTCCACTCAACCTTTCTATATGAATATAATTCACACTGATTTATAATAGTACAAACACATACATAGTGTATTCGATTTATAATAGTAGGCTAAATATCGATGTGGTTAACCCAATTGCCCATACTATTGGATATAAAATATTTGACCATTTCATTGCTTTATGTATGTGTTTGTACTATTATAAATCAAGGCAAACATAGGAAACTATATGGCCAAACTAGCGATGGATATTCATGATAATTAAAATAGCTGAAAATACTTAGTGTTTCATATTTTGCCCTAGATTGATCTACAATATTAATATACCAGATAATTTTATATAACAGAGATTAAATATTTAATTAGGAGGTAATATTGCTATATTATCTCTTTAAAATTATTTTACGATCATATGGATAATTGTGAGTCATAAGTACCACATTAGGTCATAGTAATAGACTATTATCATGAATATTCATCGCTAGTTAGGATAATCTATTTTGATACATTGGGTATTTAGTCTATTATTAGGATAAGGGACCTCTATTAAACTAATTTAGTGGTTTTATACTCCCTTAGTAACATCAAATTCACTTATTTTTTATCACAAGCAAATAGTAGGTGAATAGTCATTTGTACTTGAAAATACCTTGATATTGGTATTGAGGGGTATATTCTGGATATAATTAAAATAGGTGCCATTAGTCCTCTTTATATGGTCATGTATTAACTAATTATAGTTAACCTTAGTTTGATGTTGGGTGACAGAAATCTAGGGAATCCTTATGTGAATATAGGCCAATAATTATAGGTAGACCACTATATTTGATTGGAGGGTAATATCTCCATATAATATAATATGTATGGATTTAGCAATACATTCATATAATAAGGTCCCTAATGATCTATGACCATCATAATAGAGGTTTAATATCCCTATATTATAATTAGGTTATTGGCTAATTAAGATACCATTATGTAATGGATCACTTTAGGTTACTTTGATGACCATTAATATAGACCAACATCAATGGGAGAATAAACTAATGGTGGTAGGAGGAGGTTATTATATTAAAATGTACTCTCTATGCCAATGGGAGTTAACTAATTACCTTATCGTAATTAAGGTAACCATACGATGAACGAATTTCCAATATTCGTAATGATCTTCATCCTACCACCATTAGTTTATTCTCTTACCACCTATCATATTAATGGGCCATTCTCTATTGGGGATAATTATACTATTCTTATGAAATATTACCTTAATATAATAGTTATATTACACATGTTGAATGTAAGGGTATAGGGTATTTTACTAAGTTGTAGAATTACTAGCTATAATGGTCGAGGCCTAATTGAAATTATATATATTTGAAGGACGATAGGCACTAGAATATTAGGTCCACACTATCTCTAGTAATCCTATAGTTAGTAAATAGTATTATGGGAACATCCTGGTATATTGAATCGTCTCTAGGAAGATTAATTCCTATTAACCTCTTAGATGGACCAATCGAAAACCTTATCTATAGGATTGGTACCTAACTACCATTTGTATTTATAATTTCAATTATATTCTAATTAATATGTTTAATTAGAATATGGTTAATTGTAGTATAATATAGTACACCATTATAGCCTATCACCTAATAACTAAGGGTGATAAAATGTGTCAACTAGTTATATTGGAAGGTTTCGATTATGTGAACACTAATAGGGAGATTAACACGGGGTGACTATAGTATATTGGCATTTCTCTATTAATACAAGGTTAAGTTAAATAACTAATTTAGCTTTCCCTATAGGCTGGGCTATATCAGCCCTATCATGAGAATCAAGGGATTAAACTCAATTATAAATGGTTATTTGGCCATAATTATCGCGTAAAATAGGGGTTATACAAGAAAAGATTACTAGCCCATATAGTTACCCCGACAAGGTATTGTACTATGAAATATAAGTAATATATATCATTGGATACATTTCTCGGTTTTGTCATAGTATATTAACATTAGTCTCCACTCAGTCGGTACATAATATCGATATAGCTATAATAGTCCTATGGTTATCTAAGGAGATGTATATGCACTATAGTCATATATACCACTAGTTAAACTATATATTTTATACTAACCTGATATTATGAATTAATATCAAAGCATACCTAAAATATAGTGAACGTAAAATAACCATTACTTATTCAATAGTATTATTATGGCCTAATATCTATGTATAATTAACCTATTATTGGAGAACTAATGGTCATAAAGGTAGTTATCATGTTATAGACCATTTGTTGTGTAATCCAATATATTAATGTTTACATAAATAAAACTATCAATAGGTGTAACCATTCATTATCTTCTATTAAACATACTTGCGTCCTATATTAGCATGGTATATTATTAGTTATCCCAGATATTAATTGGATAACATACTAAATGTTTAATATCTCATGTTACACTTAAGATTATAATATGCCAAGATTAAGAGGGACATAATAGTAGAATGTTCACTTATGATACATTAGTGAATATGTTCTTAGTCTATTATAGTTAACCATTAATATCTGTTGGTTATTTAAACTCAATAAAGGATACATTAAATTAAGGGAAATATGAGTTTTTAATCTCTATTAAGGAGAGAACAAGGGGGAGAGGGGTGACTATTAATAAAATGTATAAATGGTTAACTATAACAAGGATTTATAATATGGCCTAAAATGTCTAATCTTCTATACCTAATCTCCCGGTATCATATGCTTATACTGATAGTTAAAGACATAATCTATTAATACTAGAGGGAGGAGATGATTATAGCTTATTAAAGTATAATATCCCATACATGACCCTTGGGTAATATATTAACCTCTTATAAAAGTCATATCTCATATGTATCCTTGGGTAATATATTATACTTTAATAAGCTAATATATCCTTGTTGATTACCTCATTAATGATAAAACCTTATCCTTATGACCATGATGTATACTTATCCAATGAGCTAATATGGAGTACATATCATTGGAAAGTGGATATATATGAAGTACCTTAACACTATTTACAAGAAATTACCCTTATGGTCCCCCTAGAGTAACTCTCACAACATATTATTTAATTAGGTTGAGAATAGGACTACTGATTCCACCTCTAGTAATCCTATTGTTATATTATACATAGTATGATAATATCAATAACATATAAGGCCCAATAATCTTATAGATCACCTTTAATTATCAAGTGATCAGATAATGTACCTACCAGGCCACTATCACAAAGGGACCTAATGACCTATATTGGTAAGGGACCTTATCTTCTCCCATGTTAATAAAAGTACGTTAGAGGTTTGTATCTTTTAATATACTTATAACATGGAGAAAATTGGTCTTATCCACGTGGATTGTGTACCCTTATCATTAAAACAACTCTACGAGATAATCACAACAATCCATAGGGAGTAACGATATGCCTAGTTTAGTTATCTTTAGGAATAGGATTTATCCACTGAGCGGCATTCCATAGTTGTTATCAAACCATCCTTAGGGTATTAATCATGAAAATTGAGTAATCTATTAGTGATTTATCACAATAGAACAAAACTCAAAAGGGTATTAGTATTATCTAAGGAGAATAATATTAGGGATATACATTAAGACTCGTATTGGTAATACCCTATGTAAAATATTTAGGTATAATTGGTCAACTAATTCACGCATAAACTATATTGGCCGATCAATGACCTAATAAAAATACATTATAATTTCTCGTGGGCACACCCTTATCCTAATAGCTATATGTTTACGGGTATATTTATAACCCATGTATAATATTGTAACTAGCCCTTATAATGGAGAGAATAAATTATTAAAATAAAAGAAGGGTTATCCAATTCGATCATTAGTCCTTATAATTAGATTTATTCTAACTGATTTGGTGATTTCTATATATGAAGAATGAGGTTAATATTGGGTTGGGATATTAATCAGTTATAACGTAATATTGATAACTATAACTAGTATATGGTCCCTTTGTAAGCAAGCTAAGATTAACTCTATAAATTATATATCTTAACCACTTTATGCATTAACTAGGTGTTTTAATTTAGGACATAATCATTTATTGTCGGTATCATAAAAGAGGACCCAATTAGTGTGGATACTTAGAAAAACTCCATACTACATGTATTTATAGTGATTTACCTTAAATCATACAAGGCCCAATAAGAGACCTACTGTAAGCATCAACCATATCAACCATTTTATACACCTAATTAGCATGGAGTTATTCATGTAGATTATGGACACTAAGGGGAGAGAAACTTATATACAACTCTCTAGTATCTCCTAGTTAAGAGTTATATACCCATTAATTATAGTCCCTTAGATGCATATGATACTACTATCATAAAGAACCATATCTATAAACTATCCTTATTGATCGAGTTATAATCTTAATGGGCTAAGGGATTGAACCATAGTTAATATGGGACTGATACTCGAGTTAGTATATATGATCTTCACCCTAACTATATGAGTATTAATATGGATATAAGTTTTTGTCCCCTTAGTGTCCATAATCTGCATGAATAACTCCATGGTAATTAGGTGTATAAAATGATTGATATGGTTGATGCTTACATTAGGTCTCTTATTGGGCCTAGGGCATAACCCATATTAGGCCCTTTAACAATTATGATTTAGTCTTTTTAACTAAAATATCTTCAATTACCTCCGATATTAAATAGGGAGCTATACATAGTTTAGTTAAACATATGTCGGTAGAGATCGACCAATTACTATTCGGTCAATAACTATCGGGGTATGCATAAGTTATTAGGTTGCTCACTAAGGTCGAGTACATAATATGTATGGCATACTAGGTTTAACTCATAAATAAGAATCTAAATAGATAATTTTTCTATATAATCCATATGTTTAACTAAACTATGTTAATGGCCCTAATTGTATATAAGTTATCACTATATGCATGAATTCCCTATATCTCACAAGATTAATCTCACTATTACCCATCGTAAGTGAGTTATTACACTTTTATCACTATAATCCGTTTCCAAAAGGGATAACTAGGGATATGATACCTTAGGTTTGTTAGAGGACTTCTCTATCAACAACTTATTCTAATATAGGGAGTATACTCCACATTATAGTGATAAAAGTATAATAGTTTATTCGACTCAGCCAACTATTCTACTTGGATGGGAATAGCCTATTAAAGGTATGTTAATATAGTTTTGAAATATTTACTAAATCTCAAACGGATATAAAAGTTGATAAGGAGTATATCCCTAGATGAATAACTAATGGTCCCCATATAATGAACCCTAATTACGGGATAGTTAGCTAAGAGAATTAGTTGGTACTAATGTTAGATAGAGGGTTATTCTTAATTGTAATATCACCTTCAAATACATATACTATCTCCTTGACATGAGTACCAACTATTATGATAGGTACAAATAATACCCTCGATATTATTGACCACTAATAAGCCATCAAGGATTTATTAGTACTTTTTATAACCACTAATAACCCTAATTACGATATTATCATATAGCGAGTAATGAACCTTAGCTTGGTCTATAGTGGCATAATAGGGAATTTTAGGAGGGTTTATATTGGTATATATTGGTCAACTCTTTAAGCATTATTTTTATGGACATTGGCCAAGTATAATTATTTTATAATATTACTAAGCCTTGTTCGAGAAATTATAATGGTTCCCATATACTGATATGTAACTCCCTCTTATTTTAGTTGATGATAATAAAGAATGTCAAGGTCATATTAATGGAAAACAAAGGAGCCAAATTGGCCAGCAAGGTGGCATCTCTAAGGGAAATCTAAGATGGCGAGTTTACAAGTCCAAGATTTGATCCATTACATAGTAAACATGGTCTAATGATATGAGTTAGGGATAAGAAGCTTAAAAAGCTCTCCATGGGCTGATTCAAGAGTGTTGGGCAGAATGCAATTCTAAGGGACCAAAGGAGCATTGTGGCATCATCTTAAGAGAGGATGGGGATCCAAGACTTGTCAATCTGATCCAAGACCAAGATTGGATTCCTTAAATCATATTGGGCATATTTTTGTTATATCTAACTTAATTATAATTAGAACTAATTAATTAAGTCAGATTTGGGCTCAATGTTGTAAGCCTTATTATTTTTGTATTCTTTTAAATCCTTTAAGGTTTGTTTCTATTCTCCTTAGGTGGCAAGGACATGTAAGTCCTTTTAAATTTAGGACTAGCGTGTTTAACCTATTTAAAGGTTGGTTTAGTTTTGTTTTAGAGAAACACAATAATTTTAAGAGTTAAGAAATTTCAAAAGATTTTCTTCCTTTTTTTTTTTTTTTTTTTGAAAACTAAATTTGACTTATCAAGTATTGAAACCCTTATGGCAACTTTGAACTTATCATCCTTCATAAGGTGTGACGTTCTTCACTCCACTGCAACATAGGTCCGAGTTCTTGCCTTCTTATAGGCAACGAGTCGGGTTCTACTTATTATAACCTAATAGGGGTGTTCTTGGGGTTTATCCAACGACAAGAGGTGTTTGGGTCTCTCCCTTTTATATGTGGGGTTCACATCAATTAGTATCAAAGCCTAGGTTGTGCAAAGTCAAGTTGGTTATCCATAGTCCTTATGTCTTTTATTTCATATCTGTCTTGTTTTCTTTTTTGTTTTTGTTTTTGTCTTCTTTGTTATTCTTCCATATCTTTTCTTGTTTGAGTCTCGTGTTCCTTTGCTTGATTAATTGAGTTTTATATATAAAAAAAAAGAGAGAGAGAAAAGGGAGGAAGTTTTACTTGTAGTTAATTTCACTTTTCAATATAAATCAAGTTTTTCTTCATTATCTTTTGTTCTATTTCATGTCTTTGTAGTTTTGTTTTCAAATTGAGTCGGTTCCAATTCAAAAAAAAGAAAAAAAACATAAAAAGAAGTCTGATTTGTTTTGTCTCGTTATGTCTCATTTGTTATTGTTTTGTTTAAATTCAATTCAAGTCAGTTCTAGTATCATTCTTAGTGTTTGAAAACTTAAAATTCTTATTTGAATTGGTTTGTCAATTCCTTGTTTTAAATCTGTCCGAAATCCAATCCTTGGAAAGTGAAGTTGTTGAGTTAGTTTTAATTGGTGAGTTTTTGGGTGGGTTGGATTAGTTTGTAGAAGAACCAAATGAGTGATTAGAGTGATAAAAGTGATGAGAATAAAAATGAGTCAATGCTATACTAATGGAAACCAAAGAGCCAAATAGGCCAGCAAGATGGCGTCTCCAAGGTAGATCAAAGATGGCGAGTTTGTAAGTCTAACATTTGATCCATTACACATTAAATATGGTACAATGATGTGAGCTAGGGCTAAGAAGCTTAAAGAAGCTCTCCATGGGCTGATTCAAGAGTGTTGGGTAGAATGCAATTCCAAGGGCCCAAGGGAGTATTGTGGCACCATCATAAGAGAAGAGGGGATCCAAGACTTGTCAATCTAATCCAAGTCTAAGATTGGGCTTCTTAAATTATATTGGGCCTATTTTGTTATATCTAACTTAATTATAATTAGAACTATTTAATTAAGTCAGATTTGGGCTTAATGTTTTAAGCCTTATTATTTTCTGATTCTTTCAAGTCTATTAGGGTTTGTTTATGTTCTCCTTAGTTGTCAAGGATGTGTAGAGTCTATTTAGGGTTAAGAGGCATGTTTAGTCTATTTAAAGGCTGATTTAGTTTTGCTTTAGGAGATAGATAATTTTAAGAGTTTATAAATTTGAGAGGATTTATAAGGGTTTTCTTCCTTTGTTCTTTTAAGAAATAAATCTGATTTATCAAGGATTGTAACCATTGTGGCATCTCTGAACTTATCATCCTCCATAGAGTATGGCGTTCATTCACTCCATTGCGACATAGCTTTGGTTCTTGCCTATAAGGGGTCGGGTTTCGCTTGTTATAACTTGATTGGTTGTGTTCTTGGGGTTGTCTAGTAACAAAGGTGTTTAGGTCTCTCGTCTTTATATGTGGGATTCACATCGGTTGGTATTAGAGCCTAGGTTGTGCAAAGTTAGGTTGGTTATCCATAGTCCTTGCATCTTTTATTTCATATTTGTCTTGCTTTCTTTATTACGTCTTCCTTGTTATTCTACCATATCTTTTCTTGTTTGAGTCTCGTGTTTCTTTGCTTGATAAATTGAGTCTTATAGAAATATATATAGGAAAAAAAGGAAAAACTCTTATTTGTAGTGAACTTAATTTTTGAATATAAATTAGGTTTTTTTCATTATCTTTTGTTCTATTTCATGTCTTTGTAATCTTGTTTCCAAATTGAGTCAGTTCCAATTCAAAAAAAAAAAAAAATACATAAAAAGAAGTCTGATTTGTTTGTCTCATTATGTCTCATATTTTATTGTCTTGTTTAAATTCAATTCAAGTCAGTTCTAGTATCATTCTTAGTGTTTAAAACTTAATATTCTTATTTGAATTGGTTTATCAATTCCTTGTTCCAAATCTGTCCAAAATTCGATCCTTGCAAAGTGAAGTTGTTGAGTCACTTGCAATCGATTAGTTCTTGTGTGGTTTGGATTAGTTTGTAGAAGAACCAAAGGAGTGAGTTAAGAGTGGTAAAAGGTTAGAGAGTGTGAACATATTAAAGAAAAATCCTAAAAGAGAGCAAACACGAGCGTTGAGTGGCATCAATTTGAGTGAAAACACGTGAGGCGAGTGTGAGGAATTTTGATTACTAACGAATTGTGTAGGTTTTAAACAAGTCAAAAGATAAAAATCCTAAGGGAGAGAGTGAACTGATTGTTGATAATGATGTTTATGGTAAGTCATTGGTAATTATGCATGTTTTAAGCATGCAAGTGAAACGTGAAAAGGAGGCATGGAGAGATAATATTTTTCATATCCGATGTCATGTTATCAATAATAAGGTTTGTCATTTGGTAATAGATGGGGTTAGTTGTGTCAATGTTTGCTAGTCTTGAGTTAGTCAAAAAATTGAGTTTGCCCATAATTGAACATCCTAGACCATATACATTGCAATGGGTAAATGAGTATGGAGAAGTCGAGGTAAACAAACAAGTGATAGTGTCTTTCTCTATTGGAAGATATAAGGATGAGGTTTTATGTGATGTTGTGCCGATGAGAGTGGGTCATATTTTGCTAGGAAAACCTTGGCAAGTTGTAAGAAAGGTGACACATGATGAGTTTAGCAACAAATATTCATTTGAAATGAGGGGACAAAAAGTAACACTTGTTCCATTATCACCTAAGCAAGTTTATGAGGACCAAATGAGCTTTAAACAAGAAATTGAGGGGAAAGAAAAAGTTAAGAGCACTCAAAATTTCATTCATAACGATGGCTATGCTATTGCTGATTTTGTGGGTGTTGAGAGCACTCAAATTTTCAATCATAATGATGACTATGCTGCTGTCAATAAAGAGTTAACCAAGGGTGATTATAAGCCTAAGGCCGAGGCATCCAAATTCAATCTTAATTTGAGAGAACTAGTGCTTGATGAGAAGTTAGAGAGTATTAAACAAGAAGAGTCTATGTTCATTAAAGATTTGGTAAAACAACAAGAAGAGCTAAAAGAGGATGTATTTGATAATCTTGTGTTATGCAAAAGAAGGAAGACAATGAGAAAATTATGGATGTTCAAGAGAATATACCATATATTGAATTTGTCCTTCGGAGGAGACGAATGACAACAAAATCAAATCTGAATTTTTTTGGCCATTATTTGCTCGTATTTTGCGAGTTGGGTATGTGTTTTTAATACTTTGTTATTACAAGATTCGAGGATGAGTGTTCTCCAATCGAGGGAGTATGATGAGCATTAAGATGAAGATTTGAGGATGAATCTTTTAGAAAAGTGAGAATGATGAGAATAAAGAAAGTTAAGGCTATACTAATGGAAACCAAAGAGATAGGCTAGCAAGGTGGCATCTCCAAGGGAGATCCAAGATGGCAAGTTTGAAAGTCTAACATTTGATCCATTACACATTAAAGATGGTCCAAGGATGTGGGCTAGGGATAAGAAGCTTAAAGAAGCTCTCCATAGGCTGATTCAAGAGTGTTGGGCATAATGCACTTTCAAGGGCCTAAGGGAGGATTCTAGCACCATCTTAAGAGAAAAGGGGATCCAAGACTTGTCAATCTGATCCAAGTCTAAGATTAGGCTTCTTAAATTATATTGGGCCTATTTTGTTATATCTAACATAATTATAATTAGAACTAATTAATTGAGTCGGATTTGGGCTCAATGTTTTAAGCCCTATTATTTTCGTATCTTTCAAGTCCATTAGGGTTTGTTTATGTTCTCCTTAGTTGGCAAGGATGCATAGAGTCCTTTTAGGGTTAGAAGTGGCATGTTTAGCCTATTTAAAAGCTAGTTTAGTTTTGTTTTAGGAGACAATAATTTTGAGAGTTAATAAATTTGAGAGGATTTTCTTCCTTTGTTCTTTTGAGAACTAAATCTGACTTATCCAAGATTGCAACCCTTGTGGCATCTCTAAACTTGTCATTCTCCATAGGATGTGGCGTTCTTCACTCCATTGCATCATAGCTTTGGTTCTTGCCTCCTTATAGGCAATGAGTCAGGTTTTGCTTATTATAACTCGGATTGGGCATGTTATTGGGGTTCTCTAGTGACAAAGGTGTTTGGGTCTCTTGCATTTATACATGGGGTTCACATCAAAAGGATAAAGATTGTGAAAGTATTAAAGAAAAAGCCTAAAAGAGAGTAAACACAAGCATTGAGTTACATCAATTTGAGTGAAACACGTGAGGGAGTGTGTGTGAGGAATTTTTATTACTAACGAATTTTGTGTAGGTTTTAAACATGTTAAAAGATAAAAATCCTAAGGAAGAGGTGAAATGATTGTTGATAATGATGTTTGTGGTAAGTCATTGTTAATTATGTCGTGCTTTAAGCATGCAAGTGAAAAGTGAGGAGGAGGCATGGAGAGATAATATTTTTCATACCCGATGTCATGTCATCAATAATAAGGTCTGTCATTTGATAATAGATGGCGTAACCCCCGTAAAAACCCTTATCCGTAACACGACGTGTATTAGAATAATTCTATATATATATATATATTAAGAGTAAATATAATTCTCATTTCATCATGAGAAATTAATGCTTGAAATATGTGATTTATGTTAAATTAAAGTTATTGTACTTAAGATTAATGATTTAATTATTAAAGAAATCAAATATGCAAAATTAGTGTTTTAAGGACTATATTCTGCCCGAGTTTTGTGTGCATTATTTGAGGACTTTAGGGTGATTTTTGGGTAAAACTTAAAGCATGAAAGTTGTCCATCTATGTGTTTAATAGAAATGTATAAAAGTTTATAATTTTTGGACCTATACATTAAGAGTTATATCCATTATGGTGAGGGTTGTTTCGAAATGCATTCTGCTGGAATTTCGAGAGAAGAATCTGCTCGAATCTTGTGAGATGTATTTGATGATGTTAGATTGATTTTTGAGAAACACTTAAAGAATAAAAGTTGTTTTTCTATGTATAATATCTCTCTATAAAATTTCATAATTTTTGGATACATATAGAAAGAGTTATGCACATTTTAGTATAGATGGGTTAGGAGGTAATACTGCTGGAATTTTGGGGAAAAAGAAATTTCCAAATTTTTTATGAAAGAAAGTAGGTTTAGTTACTTGAATTAAGTTAATTAATGATTCCAATTAGTCTAAATTTTATATAGAAACCTAAGCAAATGTAATAAATGAATTTAAGGCCAACTCACCCATTATGGTCCTAAAGCAACCACCTTTCCTTATGACTCACCCATAACTTTTACACCTTGTCTCATTAATTTCTAACACTTGTAGCCGAAGGGAAGTAATTATATATATATATATATATATATATATATATATATATATATATATATATAGCAAGTGTTAAAATGGTGAAAAAATTTTTAGCAACACATAGGTACCAAAAATTGGGAGAGAAAAGGCAAGAAAGAAAAGAAAGGAAAAAAAAATGTGAGGAGAGAAAAGAAAGGAAAAAAAAAGAGAAAGGGAAAAAGGAAAGGAGAAGAGCTAAGGAAATTCTAATCAAACCTAAAAGAGTTAAGTAGGTTCCATTTTTTGACTGATTAATGTCTTAAATTATTTTTTTTAAGTTATTTTGTTAGTGTTTATTTCATGGGTTGTAATAATTTTCAACGGTTATATGCTTGATGTTTGGGATAAATCTATGTATGGATGCCTTGTTGTGATGATTTATGATGTTAATGATGTTTTGAAAAATCTCCAAGTATGTGGTGATGGGTTGGATTGGACTTGGACTAAATTTAAGTGAACTAAAACATGTTTAAAGTTGGCTTGGAATGAACTAATAAATTAGTGTTGATAAGGAGTAAATTCTGTCCGTATTTTGGGGTGCATGTTCAAGGATTTTAGGTCGATTTCTGGGTGAAACTTAAAGAATAAAAGTTGTTAATCTATGTGTCAAATAACTTTCTTTAAAATATCTTGATCATTGGATTTGTGTAAAAAGAGTTATACCCGATTTAGTATGGACAGCTCTAGATAAACTACTACTAGGCAGATTGCTCCTTAAGTTTCAAAATTTGTAATTAATTATGTACTTGGTATTTAGACCTAATTTTTGGATATGTTATAAATAAACATGTCTAGTATCTAAAATAAAATGGGTAAGATTTAATTATATTCTGAAATTGGAAAATTTTTTACTCGATTAGGAGTTGCTTGATAATAAACCCTAAAATCAAAGAATTAGACTTGGACAAAATTAATGGGTTTGGAATAAACTAAATGGGCTTGGACTAAATAAAATGGAATTGAATAAAGTCAATGGACTTAGGATAAAGTTAATGGGCTTGGATTAAAGTAAATAGTCTTGGACCTTCTTTTAAATATTAATGAAACTAATGAACAATATTAATGAGCGGAGGTTGTGTTCCCGTTATATGAGTATCATGATTGGTATGTGAGCAATAGGTAAATTCCGAGTGTGGATTGGACCGCATGAGAATGAAGGGTTGGTACCTAAATTTAGTTGAATGTGATTAAATATGTCATCACATGCATCATGTGCATAGTGGGTGGTTTAAGACAAGTCAATTGATTGAGAAATGGTTTATACATCTAGGTTTGATAACTTAACCGCAATAAATGGATATTAGTATTCCAAGGTGCTCTAGGTCGTGTGCCCGCACTATTAGATGATGGATTCTCGCTAATAGTAGTTACAACGAGGGATAAGTCCGTTGTAGCAGAAGATGATCCGAGGATCATCTAGATGAAATCAAGTCGTGTGCTTGCACTATTAGATGATAGATTCTCACTAACGGTAGTTACAATGAGGGATAATTCCGTTGTAGCGAAGGTGATCCGTGGACCACTCGGATGATAAATAGAGTAGATCGGCTAATACCTGTGGTATCGAGATTAAAATTTATGAGTATGGTGGGAAGTCAAAACAACATTGCATATCACGTGCATCACCCTACTTACTAAGCTTTAGCTCACCCCGTTGTTATTTTTATGTCGTGACAAAAAAAGGACAAGTTGGTACGGATGCGGTCGGCTCCTCCTAACCGGCTCATATGAGGCACCATATATTAGTTTTTATTTTGTCCGTAAATTTGGGGTATGGAGTTCGTGAGAAATTGAATATTGCTCGTAAGGTTTTATTAATATATTTAATTATGTTATGTAAATTTTCTCTTAAGAAGTTATATACGTAATGTGTTGTTAAAGTTTTAAGAATATCATAAGAGAACTACTTAGAGTTTAGGGTATGTTAGCATAACGCGCTTCGTATAGTACTCTACTTGGGTAGTAGAAATATGAATGGGGTGGGGGCGTTACGGATGGGACTCGGTTGTGTCAATGTTACTAGTTCCGAGTTAGTCAAAAAATTGAGTTTGCCCATAATTGAACATCCTAGACTATATACATTGCAATGGATAAATGAGTATGGAGAAGTTGAGGTAAACAAACAAGTTATATGTCTTTTTCTATTTGGAGATACAAGGATGAGGTTTTGTGTGATGTTATGCCGATAAGAGTGGGTCATATTTTGCTAGGAAAGCCTTGACAAGTTGTTAGAAAAGTGACATATGATGAGTTTTAGCAAAAGATATTCATTTGAAATGAGGGGACAAAAGGAACACTTGTTCCATTGTCATCTATGTAAGTTTATGTGGATCAAATGAGCTTGAAACAAGAAATTGAGAAAACAAAGTTGAAAGTACACAAACTTTCATTCATAACGATGGCTATGCTGCTACTCGATTTTATGGGTATTGAGAGCACTCAAACTTTCAATCATAATGATCACTATGTTGTTGTCAACAAAGAGTTAACCAAGGGTGATTGGAAGCTCAAGGCCGAGGCATCCAAATTCAATCTTAATTTAAGAGGACTAGTGCTTGAGGAGAAGTTAGAGAGTATTAAACGAGAAGAGTCTATGTTCATTAAAGATTTGGCAAAACAACAAGAAGAGCCAAAAGAGGATGAGTTTGATAATGTTGTGGCTATGAAAAAGGAGGAAGACCATGAGAAGATTATGGATGTTCAAGAGAAATATACCATATATTGAATTTGTCCTTCTAAAGGAGACGAATGACAACAAAATCAAATCTGAATTTTTTTAGCCATTATTTGTTCGTATTTTGTAGGTTGGCTACGTGTTTTTTATACTTTGTTATTACAAGATTCGAGGATGAAGTGTTCTCCAATCGAGGGATGAATCTTTTTGAGATAAGTTGGAATAATGAGAATAAAGAAAGTCAAGGTTGTATTAATGGAAACCAAGGAGCCAGATTGGTCAAGAAGGTGGTGTCTCCAAGGGAGATCCAAGATGGCGAGTTTGCAAGTCCAAGATTTGATCCATTACATAATAAAGATGTTCTAATGATGTGAGCTAGGGCTAAGAATTTTAAAGAAGCTCTCCAAGGGCTGATTCAGGAGTGCTGGGCAGAATGCAATTCCAAAGGGCTAAGGGAACATTGTGGCATCATCTTAAGAGAGGAGAGGGATCCAAGAATTATTAATCTAATCCAAGTCTAAGATTGGACTCCTTAAATCATATTGGGTATATTTTTGTTGTATCTATCTTAATTATAATTAGAACTAGTTAATTATAATTAGAACTAGTTAATTAAGTCAGATTTGGGCTCAATGTTGGAAGCCTTATTATTTTCGTATTCTTTTAAATCCATTAGGGTTTGTTTCTATTCTCCTTAGGTGGCAAGGATGTGTAGAGTCCTTTTGGGGTTAGGAGTGGCAGTGTTTAGCCTATTTAAAGGCTGATTTAGTTTTGTTTTGGAAGAACACAACTATTTTGAGAGTTAATAAATTTGAGAGAATTTTCTTGTTTCGTTCTTTCGAGAACTAAATCTTACTTATAAAGGATTGTAACTCTTATGGCGTGTTTGAACTTATCATCCTCTATAGGGTGTGGCATTCTTCACTCTATTACAATATAGCTTCGGTTCTTGCCTCCTTATAGGCAACATGTAGGGTTTCACTTATTATAACCTAATTGGGCGTGTTCTTAAGGTTTATTCAGTGACAAAGGTGTTTGGGGTCTCTTGTCTTTATACATGGGGTTCACATCATTAATGCTATAAGATCAGGCTAGGGTTGGGAATATATATATGATAGGCTAATTATGGATTGGTATTGTGGGGATAATCATCTTCGTATAAGAACTAAAAGGCATTTGTTAGAAATTTTATACATTAGGGATATCCTAACAATCTATATCTCAAATAGATATGATTATAGTTATATAGGTTATCCATAAAAATATTCCCCCTAATGAATATATTAGCTTTGTAATCCAGGGATACTATATAGAAGAAAGGTATCCCTATAAGCACTTAATCGTTATATTATAATACTATTATTAGTCTATTCTCAGTTTAAAAGACATACTTGTCGGTATATTATGGACCAATATGGTAATACCTTCATAAATCATAGATAAAAGGCATGGGTTGTTATAACTATAGTTGTTCATGTGGTAATAAGGGAATATCCCATTACAATGGTGATTATATTTATATTATGTCCCATAATTTAGTCGGATATAAGTGGGATCATCCCTTGGTTATAACAATAATAACTCTACGCTTTACTAGAGTAATATCAAGTGATTACACCTAGTAGCTTAAGGTAAATATCATAACTATAGTGCTAATAATATGTATCCCTATGAACTCAAATAAATTTTATAATAATCCTTATATTGAGTATACCCATGACTAAGTATACGTTTTCCCCATTTATAGGTTAGGCCATCCCTATGTTTCTACATAAGGATCATTATAATTTATGATATTAGGCAAGTTGATTTATATTATCCTCTTAACATACTAATCTATGAATTCTAAGGGTGCTCATTATAATCCCTAACCTATATTATATCAAATAGGTTATTTGATAATTTTCTTTTATATTGATTTGGTTAACTTAATCATACATTAAGCTTATAATTATTTTACTAAAGGTATTAGTTTAAACTCGTAGGCTTCGACCATTATAGCTAGTAATCCTACAACTTAGTAAAATACCCTATATCCCTACATTCAACATGTGTAATATAACTGTTATATTAAGGTAATATTTCATAAGAATAGACTTATTTATAGGCTTTATTCTTCATAGATATGTATTTCATGCTTACATAGAGTTATGAACTCAATATCATAACCTATCATTATTGATAGATATTGATTACAATACCCTCGTAAATTATCAAATTGTCATATATTATACCATAAATAGGATACTAATGTAGTCCTATCATTTTATAATATAATCCTAGTACCAATATCCCCTATGTAACTACAATTGGGTATGATATTCATTCTTATTAGTAAAAATACTTATGATGCTCATAATATATTATCTCGGGATTATATATAATCTATCTAATTAACCTAGAAATGATAACTATACATATTATGATGATAAGGTAATTAAGGATGTAATATAGTTAACCAATGAAGTTATACCTTCTAATTAGCCATGATAACTATACCTCTAAATATAAAGGTAAAATCATGTTTGTAATCTAGTATCTATTTAGCGAATTACATATGATCATTAAATTACATAGTTGATTCTATTATATTGATGAAAGGCTCTTCCTTAATAGGCCAATTAGTGTGGGAATATTACGCTCTATCCTTAATGTATGAATTTGGACTAACTAATCGAATTGTAGAAGTATATATGCATCAACTATGTACCCAAATACCATATCTGGTCTCCCTCAATATTACATTTGATATGAGGATAACTACAATGAATGGGTATTATAATACAACACATTAATACCTTTCGATATGGGCTAACATCGAGGTCTAATCAATAAAGGGCTAGATTGGTATTTGACCTAATTAGACTATTTATACACTAGGGGAATAATACATAAAATGATTGTTGATTATTACCCTACTAGGACAAGTATACTTAATGATCATGATGAACTATCCTTAAAACTCTCCATTATACCTATTGGGAATAAGCTATTTAATAGGGTATCCCAATAATCATGACATTACAATTTAAACATTTTCCCTTAAAATATATGAACAAAACTTTGGATCAGCCATACTATTAATTGTAGGAACCATTATACGATGAGTAATATCATTCACTATATTTCAGAACCAAATAGTTTTGATTCCCTTATAAAAACTCTATAATTTAACTAATTGATATAATCAGACAATTGGTAATAATCCCTCACATAGTAAAATATATAGGGATCATTTTATCCAATGTGAATATATTACCATTTAACTAACCCTAAATGGTCAATTAATCATAGTCACCAATAGAGTTTAACTCTATGTTACTCCCTATAATAGAGTATACCTCAATAATACATATATCATCTCTCTCTCTCAATATAGGTATCTCTAATAGGTATTCTATAATTCGCTATCTAGAGATAACAATTATCCTTAGGGATATAATGATGAATTAATTAAACAAGTTGGATAATAATTAATGTCTCTCCAATATATTGATCATTTATATCCCTAAGGATAATCGTCATCTCCATTAATAGTTTTTTCCTTTATCTTTAACCTAAGGATAATTGTTATCTCCAGATACTTAAGGACCCCTAGCATATGAATTAATTAGTCTAATTATCCGTATGTCTTGATAATATCAGTACAATTAATATATTAGGCATTAATTATTGTCCAACTTGTTCATCCATACTATTAGGGGTTAAATAATATAGGGAAAATAAAATATGGAGTCTATTTAACTAGATTGTTATAATATTAGGTTAACTAATATTATGTTTCTATCAATACCTATTATGGGCCCTATTTGTGCAATCATTATATAGTTACGGATATATGAGTTTATGTTAGTGTCAACCTATTCTTTGCAGATAATCTAGGTATTATTAACCTACGAGTGAATTTGGTTATAATATAGATCATTAAGTCATTCTTAATATAAGCTCTTGTTGGGGACTATGGTGATAACCTATTAATTATGAGCATAACCAATTATACGTCATAACCTAGATTTAATGGAAAGCTTGGAGGGGAAAGATTATTCATATAGCGGAATTGATTATTCTAATTAGCCTAAAGATATTATCATATTACTCGTACCCTAATAATAAACAAGCGAGAGGAATTAAATCTCGAATAATTGGAATATTATTGCCAAATCTTTAAATGGACTGTAGGGGGCCATAAAGAGATGATTGACAATATAGTACTATGGGGCCCATTCTAATATATTAATTGTACTCGATATGCTCTTGACATAGGGATAATATATCGTCAATCATGTTAATCATAGTATCCGATTAATTAGATAATAGTTTATTGGGATACCTAGATATTATGTTAATCAAACAAGTTGGACAATAATTAATTAGATAATAGTATCTAGTTAATAATTGTCATTTTCATAGATATGAGGATATTATTATACGGAATACTATAATTATCATTTATAGTTAAATATTAATTATGTCTCTCCATGAGGGTCATTGAACCGACATTATGTATACCATTGGTATCCCGTGAGCGATAATATATTACTATTGATTGGCTAACCGCAATATAGTGTAATATCATTATACTAATGAGTTAATAATATTGGATACTAATGATTTCATGATGAAATCTCCTTAAAACTCCCCATTATACGTATTGGGAATAAGCTATTTAATAGGGTATCCAAATAATCATGATTGGGAATGTTTAGGCTATCTTTGTACTAATAGTTTATCCCCAAAGATAAATTGGTTGCATAGTAGTAACCCTAGCATTACACTTATCTAATGGATCATAGCTAAAACATATGATAACCTTATTAAGGTTTATATTAATTATTAGGCCATTATATTAACCCAACTAATTTAGATAAGATTAAACCTTATAGCTTATAATGAAATAAGTTAATGGTCTTCTCCAATATGATTGAAGGATGAGGAACCCTCCATGAATAACATAAGAGTTATGTTAACTAGATTTAGTGGGATATATTCCACATTGTGGTAAAGTTTAATATTGGATACCCTCTAGATCAATATAGCCATCTTTCAATATACGGATGATAAAAATCTCTTTTGATTTTAGTTATCATGAATTTGGCTTATTACCCATATTGTGACTAAGATAATATCTTGGTATTTAAGTACAATTACGACAATAAACCCTATTGGTCTAGATATCAATAACTTGTTAATATTATAGGGTTATTTGGATAATTTTATGATCATTATACCAATGGGGTAATGATTATACCATTGATATTGTCTCTCCATAAGGGTTCAAACTATGATATTAGGTTAACTAATATTACCTATTAGGAATAAGATAGCCTAAGCATATTGAATCATGATTATTGGGATACCCTAATAGTATGGATGAATCAATAATTACTCTATAGTAAAGATGAACAAGTTGGGTCTATATAATCAATATCGAAACCCAATTAATGTCTAATATATTAATTATACTATGACCACTTACATCCGTACTATTATCCCCTTACTCGAGTAAGTAATATCAGTATTATATGGTTTTAAACTATTTATGTAGTAACCCTTTAAAGGGGTACTCCATGTATTACTACAACTAATATTAATAGTTTTTTAATAGTATATTATTTCCCTATTCTATTACCCTAATAGTAACAATATCTGGATCATATTATGGTGAAGATATATGGTAATTTCTATGATAGGGTAAACATTGTAAGGTATCCTATAATTCGCTATATAGGAATAGGGTCAAACTATCAATTAGTAAATGATCAATATAGGTATAATCTCTCTCCCTCTTAATATTTATGACAATTATAGATATAGTTAAACTATATATGGTCCAACATGTTGTAGGAACCATTAGTATGGGTAATCTATCCATGCTAATGGACCATAGTAAGATATACTATTGGATATATGTTTAGGCTATAATGGAAACAATATAGTTGTCATTATATAGTTATTATATATCCACTCTAATATAATCCCTATTATATTAACTCCCGAGGCCAATTATAATTTTCATAATTGGCCTTGTAATTTAAATATCAATTGGTGTCAAATGTTATTACCTCATTAAAATCCCTTATATTTACTTTAATACCAATAATATAGGTTATATAATCTAATTACCAATAATTAGATATAGATAGTAATCATATATGAAAATAGTCCTTGATAATAGTCCTTAAATTTAGGGTGATACCTTCTAAATAAGCTATCTCGGGATGAATAAACCATTTTGGGTTTATCTATCTAGTCATATCATAGGACTAGGGGTACTAATGATATCCCTAATATATAGGCATAGCCATATGGTCAAAGTTTATATTTCTCTTGAAATGGTAACCTTTATTACTATATCATAGGGTTATGATATATCGTGACTCGTCTAAATAGTGAATAGGGTATAATTATTAAGCTACCAATAATAACCAATAAAATAATATCATATGGCCTCATTAACCCCTGATTTACTAATTGATTATACCCTATTCACTATTATAAGTATTCATGAAGAGGTTAATGATAATAGCCTAAGTAAAAGGTATATGTGAGATGACCATTTCAAGAGAAATATAACCTTTGATGATATACCACTTATTATAATTTATAACATTATCTATTCTTCAAGGTAACTTAGGAATTATCTTACCATATTGGTACAATCATGTGGGTTCTATATTATTTGATATTATCGATTATCCCCTAGATACACATTTCACTATTGAAGAAATAGACCAATATAAGGTGGTTAGATATAAGCATATTACGGGCATATTATGTGCCAAAAATACCAAGGTTAATAATAATAAAAGGAATGTTACCCATATATAACAATAGGGCTTTCCTATTTGGTGGGATAAACCAATGGCCATTATACCATTTCCCCAAGGTTATAAGTACAATACTAGTTTATGTAACACTTAGCATGGTTACCTCATTGACATATATTAGGGAACCTTTGTCGATCATAAGGTTAAGTTGGTCCGTATATTATCTATTATTCCTTCCAATAGAGAATGGCCCATTAAGATAGGTAATTAATGTCGTCACAAAGGGAGAATGGCCCTATCTATGAGGACACTATTATAAACATTAGACGATTAACAGAGAATACAAGTTCAATATCCATACCTTACGAACCACCTCCTTATCCGATACCTTGATTATCCTTAGGATAACCAAATAGTTATCTATAATTCTCCTTATAAAATTTTAGTTAACTACAAGAATAATTGAGTAGTTAAATACCCATAATATATCAACTTTATAATGATATTACATACCAATTACGTATTAGAAACACATGATTACAATGTGTACGATTTACTAATTGATTATACCCTATTCATTATATATAAAAATATTATGCCAACCTTATTATGGGTATTTAACTATATGAGAATTTAACAAAGAAAGCCTATCATTTGAAAATTTAATTTGGTAGACACAATATTATCCTATATTAACAATGACCCAATTGCCTTATAATAGTACAATTAATAACAAAGAATAATTATCATATCTTATTGCTTTTGTTGTTATGAATCATGGTAAATTATTATCGGGAGCCAATAGATTACCATACCACCATAGGAGTATTTAGAGTGTAGGTGAATCTATTGGACAATATGAGATATCATAGGCATATATTACACATTGATAAGAGTAATTGATGTCATACCTTGATTCACCTATGTGGAGGAATATTAACTATTAGCCTTTGATACTTTGGAATACATATATTGCTTAATCTCCTAAGGTAATAATTCAAATGATGAACCTCGACTTATATTAACCAGATATTAATCTCTCCAATATGGTTATACTTATATTTAGCCAAAGTTTAAATAGTCTAATTATTTACTTAAGGTAGAGCTAAGGGTTATTCCAAAGGGATTTATATCATAACATAAAATATAATAACTTGTATGGAGATAATTGGACCATTAAAATGGTAAATCATAATCTAATAAGGATAATCATAGTTTAATAATTGATAACTTTATAATAGAGCAACAATTATAATTCGCTATAGTTAAATGGAATACTATGAAAAGGGGGTCCTATCTAGATATTGGTATTCAAGTAAGTATAAACGGGTAGATAATATTCAAGCCATTATTATGAAATCGAAAAGGGTCCTTTTAAAACAAATCTAATACATAATTTGAAGTATCAAGAATAGATAGGTTCCAATTCTAATTGGGCTACTATTAGGGGATCAGCCTAATATAGTGTAAATAGTCAATATAGAAACACTATAAGGATACTATTAAAACAATTAGTACTATTAGGGCCATAACTATTGGTCAAAGTATGAAATATTGGGAGGGTGCTATTTCATAATATTTGGCTAGATTGGTATTTTACCTAATTACACTATATGATTGGGATAGATTGGTATTTTAAGTAATAGGTTTTGACAAATACCACATCTTAATAATATAGGCCATCTTGATATATTCCCTCTTAAATGATGAGTAATCATATCTAAACAATGTCCTATAATAATTAGGTAAAATTAATCGTTATTAAATTATAACCCCTATAAATGGTTAGACCATTTTATCCATGCTTTTATTGATGCTTACCAATTCTCTAATTATATCAATTAGTTAAATTATAAAGGTGATTAGGTGATATTAGCATCTTGTTAATTTAAGGACTATTACTAATGGGATCAGACAATTGGTAATCAATATAGGTTCCTTATTTTCCACATCTTACTTATATATATATATATCATTCTCTTGCATATTATTAGCATTTATATAAACTTAGGATATACTAGTAATTGATTACTTGAGTAAGGGATAATTATAGGAATACTCTATTGGTTTAAATAGTCATTCTAAATAGTATTGTATATTAAAATCATAGTCATAAGTTGGGGACTATGGATGAACAAGTTGGACCATTTTTACACTATTCCACTTAACTAACCGATCTAGCGAATTATAAAACATCATATTTTATTTCCCTACAATATTTAACCCCTATTAGTATGGATGAACAAGTTGGACAATAATTAATGTTTAATATATTAATTGTACTGATATTATTAAGACATAGGGATAATTATACTAATGAATTCATGTACTAGGGGTCCTCAAATATTTGGAGATAACAATTATCCTTAGGTTAAACATAAAGGCAAAAACTATTAATGGAGATAACAATTATCCTTACATTAAAGATAAAGGCAAAAACTATTAATGGACATAACAATTATCTTCAAGGATATAAATGGTCAATATATTGGAGACATTAATTATTGTCTAACTTGTTTGATTAATACTAATGACCATTTACTAGAGGATGGTTACCATAGAGTAACCCTTTAAAGGGTTACTACACATATAGTTTATTCCACTATGATTATAATATTTATAATCATATACTAAAAATGGTTATTTTCATATATTCATGGAGTATAGATGGGAGAGCATGGTAGGAATCTAGCAACAAAATGCTAGGATACTCTATAAATAGTTTTATGCTATGAGCTACCCCATCAAAGAGTTTATTAAATAGTATAATGTTATTCACCGAGATTAATTAGCTATCCTACTTCTCATCCCCTTATCGATACCCATATACCGTAATATATTAATCTATGATTAGCATCGAATAACTTCCCGTATACTCAAAAATATGAAAGGGGGTTAATTATAAGATAATTAGGATACAATAATTATATCCTTATTTATATGTCAGCCTATACAGGGAGTTATCCCTACCTTTATGACTAACTATTAGTGTATTAGGTGAATCATGGGATAACTATTTACATAATATCATGAAATTTATATAGGTATATCCAGCTATCATTATAATAGACACATTGGGTAATAAAATCATAGTATTGATGTAGCAAATAAGAGGTCACCCCTTATAAGTTTGATTAGACATTCGCGTCTATGACATTATCGTATGACTTCCCCTAATTAGGATGAAAGTGGTGACACAATAAAGAGTCCCTTATATGTTTTCCATATTTCTCAACTTGTCTCTCCTCTATTTATCATATATTTGGCCATATTATCATACTACATTCTATTTTATAAAGGAGTTAATATATGTCACTCTCTAGAGAAATTCAATCAACCTCAAGGATGAGAGGAAGCTACTCATCCAAATGAAGTAAAAGGACAATCTATTAGTTCCCCTATATACGTATCATTATGTTAGGGTAGCTTAGTGCGGATGACCCACTATAATACCAATATTGTTAATACTATAATCATCATACTAGGACGTAGTATGTTATCAAATAACTAGAGATAGAGTATAGATGAGAATAATAAGAGACTAGATCATATATGGTGTAAGCATCTACCAAGAAATAATGGATATACGATAAGCTTTGGGAATAGCCCTATTATAGGGATCAATTTTAGTAATATAGTTGATCAACTATATTTTTGACATAGTATCTAAAAAGTGGAAATATAGTTGTGATTAACATATTTATTAAGTAAAAGGTTGCCCTAATATTATTCTACTCATAATATGTTAAGGCCCTAAAGCATAGGATAGTTCATTCTAATATATGATAATCTCACTATTACAATGATAGGCCTATCCTTAATATAAAAGATAATGGTCAATTATTTAAATTGTGATCTATTAATCTCTCATAACTAATATTTTCTCCAATCTATTCTCTCATGAACACAACATAAACTAGGGACATACAGTTAATTACATTATTCATAACTATTATGCCAATAGTATGTACCATTGATTATTAATACTCTGCTATTAATAGACAATATAACCATATATCAATATATGATTACCCATGGTAATCATTAAGCTTGTTACAACTCTTTATGGACCAATATTTAAGAATAAGAGGGGTGCATGAATAATTTTACTAGGACTATTGGGATAGTTGATAAATATCTTATAGATAAGGGTAATAACCGAGGGAAGATAAGATTAGTAATATGAACCTCATTATTATGGTTAAACATATACTTATCAATCTATATTCACTCCAATATCATATATCCCTCATATATACATACCCTCATACTATTAATCTAATAATCAAACAGGGCCATCTCCCTATTTGGACATACTCATCACTTGTGTAAAATAGAGAGAGAGAGGGAATTTAGCTATTGTTATCTCTTAAAGTCTATAAATAACATACTAAATGTTTAACTCGATCCCCTACTACCAAATGATGGTGACAATATATGTTGGTGAGGTTAGATAACAGAGAAAACACTTAATATACAAGTAACATCAATAAGGGGTATATTAGCATGGATATATTATGGGTTAAACATAATTGTCACAAGGGCTTAATACCACCTATGATAGCCTTGAGTATAAAAAATATGTGTATTCTAGAGAATAGGTTATATTCCCAAAATAAACACGATGGAATAAACTATATAGTCTATTAAATAGTATAATTATAATTAATTAGCGATTATAAGACAATAGGGTTATAATACCGAGGTATTATCCCAGTCAAAATATAGTTACTAAGCCAAATTCATGATAACTAAAATCATCTAAGATATTTATCATCTTTATATTGAAGATAGCTATATTGATCTAGAGGGTATCCAATATTAAACTTTAACATAACGTTGAATAAATCCCACTAAACTAATTAACATAACTCTTATGTTTTTCATGGAGGGTTCCTCATCCCTCAATCATATTGGAGAAGACCATTAACTTATTTCATTATATGATATAAGCTATAAGGTTTAATCTTATCTAAATTACTTGGGTTAATATAATGACCTAATAATTAATATAAACCTTAATAGGGTTATCATATGTTTTAGCTACGATCCATTAGATAAGTGTAATAATAGGGTTACTACTATCCAACCAATTTATCCCATAATTGGGATAACAAACTAATTAGTTATAACCGAGCTAGTTAGGTTAATATAGGAATGATAGTAATTAGATCGTCTTGAAATAACTTGTAATTACACATTTTATCAAGTGTTCTCCAATTATTGAAGATTGTTGATGACCATTATAGGCCTAAGATTATAGAAGTAATGACAACTAAATTATCCAAGTGATTATAGATGGTCCATAATAAACCATCTACGTTATTTTATCGATTAATCATATTCAAGTGGAGCACTCATAGGATGTTATGGTGGAGAATTATCTTTCCAAATCTATATTAACTAGTTATAGAAAATTGTATGGCCTAATTAATAGAACATACTTTTAAAAATCTTATAGGGTTCAACATAGGTGGATGGTATAATAGGTATTTGGCCTATAGTTAAACTTCCATATTTAACTAATATAAACCTATTGTCTCCAATTGACCCTACTGTGTACAATAAGGACTATATTTACTAGTTAATATACCAATTGACATCATATTTTGAGGACCATATTATCTTCAAGAAATTATGTGAATGGTAATACTATTAACGATAGATATGTGTTCCTCTTTCCAATATCAAGTTATTCTTTAATGCTAGTATTAATCATTACTAATAATGAGTAGGGTAACCTTTGTCCGGATAGTTCAAATCCCAACTAATTATCCCAATCTTAATAGGCTACTAATGGGGCGTGTTGCTTAGTCTATTGAGGATATTATGTCTACCTAAATCATAGTTGGATAATAATTGGCTTAATTAGATAGTTGACAACTATAGAGACCAAATTTTGTAATGTTTTAATTATCCTTCTATAGGTAATATTCCAATACTCTAGAGGTAGTATCTACGGTAATTGGCTCCTTTACCGATTACATGGTCAACCCATAAAGTGGGGATAATAGACTCACATTAATGAATTGCATGTTTGAATACCAAGTGAATCTATACACTTACCATTGATGACAACATTATAAATTAAGGTATATTAGGTCTTAGTTATTTTGGAATCCTATTATGCTAATTAAGGATAATTAGGACATATGTCTTATAATGTGATAGTATAATTTAGGGTGTTGTATCCCCTAACAATAGCTTTATAGTTATAATGAGATGACTCCAATGAGTATAAGAATAGACGTATGATTCCATAGATTATTTAAAGGGGGATCAGTATTATGGCCATTATAGGAATGATAGTAACTGTAAGATAATATGATCAAGATACTAATTGATATTTCCATAAATACCTCATATGTTAACATATGGATTGAACCTATAAGTCCGTAGTAATCTATAAATGAGTATCTAGATCATATTATAATATATGGTAATTTTTGGATCATATTATGACAATTATAGGGAGACTATTTAACTAGATTATCATAATATTAGGTTAACTAACAATTATCGGATCAAATTAATAGTTAAATAGGACATGTATAACATTATCCATTATGGAAATATAGGGTATCCTAATATTAGTTACCATTTCGCATTTAACCGATGTATACTCTATCTAGGTATACTCTATTATACTAATATATCAACTTGTTCATAAATATAGTTTGATTAATCCAACTTGTTCGATTAACCTAATATCTTGGCTTATATTAATAGTTTGATCTTTCTTTTGATCATAATGGTCAATCTGTTTAAACGAAATGGGTATAATTTTGCCATATTTTTACTCGTGACTAATATTATTAGTATACCGTATAATAGTCCCATAACCATGGGCTATTTACTATCGATATATGATAGGGTTAATCTTATTAGAGACTAATATCACTGGATTAACTAATATGGGTATCGACATTAATAGTATCCCTAATAGTATAAAAGGTGATATCCAATAAGGAGATCTAATTATTTCCAACCTGATATTAATGATTAAGTTCTAACTAATTGATATACATTGAACCTCTTGAATATTATGGTTTATAATAATACCCTTCTAAGGTATAAAATCTATATATGTGTTAGGCCTAAGCATAAAAATCAGCTTATAGATAAAATATTACGACAAGTTGATAACTAAAAGTATATCGATGTGATTATCCATTATTCACTTTCTTGAATATAGTATCCAAAACTAATTAATACCTTATTAGTATCATCTATTTACTAAGGCATTGACCTTTCTATGTTATGGGGCTATTATATGGTACACTAATAATATTGATAACGAGTAAAAATATGACAAAATATAATAACCTATTTAATTGCTAATTATCCCAGTTCCCTAGATAACTTAGAATTGTGGGTACCTCATAAGGCCTTAATAGAGGAGAGACAATATTGGACATTTCAGAACCAAATAATTTCGATTCCCCTATTATAGGCCACCTTATATTGTAATCTACCATAGATAATTCACGACTTGGTTTAAGTATAAGAAATCTAAATTATGATGATTACATAAGAGTATACATCGATTAGATTTGTTTATTCCCTACTCTATAAAAGAGAGTCAATCATCCCATATAATAGCCCCATAGCATAGATGGTCAATATTTTGGAGATAACAATTAATCTAACTATTAATAGCCCCATAACATAGATGGTTAATTATGAATCATTTTGGGTTGATATAATATGTTTGATCCACATAAATTAATAAGCCAAATACCCTCTTATATTAATAGCTTGATCCTATATTGATGATAACGATCAATCTACGGCATTCACCTTCCTATGTTATGGGGCTATTATATGGTACACTAATAATATTAGCCACGAGTAAAAATACAACAAAATGTAATAACCTATTTAATTATTAATTAGCCTAATTCCCTTAGATAACTTAGAATTGTGGTACCTCTATTAATGCATAATGGCCTTAACAAAGGAGAGACAATATTAGATATTTTAGAACCAAATAATTTCAATTCCCCTATTATAGGCCACCTCATATTGTAATCTACCATAGATAATTCATGATGCGAACCTTACTTATAAAGACGAGAGACCCAAACACCTTTGTCACTAGACAACCCCAAGAACATGCCCAATCAGAGTTATAATAAGCGAGCCCAACTCGTTGCCTATAATGAGGCAAGAACTGAAGCTATATTACAATGAAATGAAGAATGCCACACCTTATAGAAGATGATAAGTTCAAAGATGCCACAAGAGTTGCAATCCTTGATAAGTTAGATTTAGTTCTCAAAAGAACAAAGGAAGAAAATTCTCTCAAATTTATTAACTCTCAAAATTATTGTGTGAGTTTAAACTAGAGTTAAACCAGCCTTTATATAGGCTAACACGCCATTCTTAACCATAAAAGGACACTACACGTCCTTGCCATCAAAGGAGAACATAAACAAACCCTAATGGACTTGAAAGAATACGAAAATAATAGGGCTTCAAACATTGAGCCCAAATCTTAATTAATTAGTTCTAATTATAATTAAGTTAGATATAACAAAATAGGCTTAATATAATTTAAGGAGCTTGATCTTAGACTTGGATTAGATTGACAAGTCTTGGATCCTCCTCTTCTCTGAAGATGGCGCCACAATGCTCCCTTGGGCCCTTGGAAGTGCATTCTGCCCAACACTCTTGAATTAGCCTATGGAAAGCTTCTTTAAGCTTCTTAGCTCTAGTCCACATCATTGGACCATCTTAATGTGTGATGGATCAAATCTTAGACTTGCAAACTCGCCATTTTGGATCTCCCTTGGAGACGCCACCTTCCTAGCCTTATTTGGCTCTTTGGTTTCCATCAATATAGCCTTGACTTTCTTTATTATTCTCATCATTCCCACATTCCTCAAAAACATTTTTCCTTGAATCTTGATCTTGATGCTCATCATACTCCCTCGGTTGGAGAACACTCGTCCTTGAATCTAGTAATAACAAAGTACCAAAAAAACGTACCCAACCTGCAACATATAAACAAATAATGGATTAAAAAATTCAGATTTGATTTCATTATCATTTGTCTCCTTCGAAAGGACAAATTCAATAGATGGTATATTCTCTTAAACATCCACAATCTTCTCATAGTCACAAGATTATCAAACTTGTCCTCTTTTGGCTCTTCTTGGTTTTTTGCCTAATCTTTAATGAACATAGACTCTTCTCATTTAATACTATCTAACTTCTCCTCAAGCACTAGTTCTCTTAAATTAAGATTGAATTTGGATCCCTCAACCTTGGGCTTTTAATCACCCTTAGTAATCACCCTTAGTTAACTCTTTGTTGACATCATTATTATTGAAAATTTGAGTGCTCTCAACACCCACAAAATCAGCAGCAGTATAGCCATCGTTATGAATGAAAGTTCGAGTGCTCTGAACTTTTTTTCTCTCAATTTCTTGTTTCAAGCTCATTTGGTCCTCGTAAACTTGCTTAGATGATAATGAAACAAGTGTTACTTTTCATCCTCTCATTCCAAATGAATATCTATTGCTAAACTCATCATGTGTCACTTCTCTAACAACTTGCCAAGGTTTTCTTAGCAAAATGTGACCCACTCTCATTGGCACAACATCACACAAAACCTCATCCTTATATCTCCTAATATAAAAAGACATTATCACTTGTTTGTTTACCTCGACTTCTCACACTCATTTACCCATTGCAATGCATATGGTCTAGGATGTTCAATTACCGACAAACTCAATTTTTAAACTAACTCGGGACTAGTAACATTGACACAACCACCCCCATCTATTATTATCAAACAACGAGACCTTATTATTGATGACATGACATCGACTATGAAAAATATTATCTCTCCATGCCTCCTCCTTACTTTTCACTTGCGTGCTTAAAGCGAACATAATTACCAATGACTTACCACAAACATCATTATCAACAATCACTTCACCCTCTCCCTTAGGATTTTTATCTTTTGACATGTTTAAAACATACATACAATTCGTTAGTTATAAAAATTCCTCACACACACTCCCTCATGTGTTTCACTCAAATTGATGCCACTCAAAGCTCATGTTTGCTCTCTCTTAGGCTTTTTCTTTAATACGTTCACATCTATAGCCTTTTATCACTACTAACTCACTCCTTTGGTTCTTCTACAAACTAATCCAAACCATACAAGAACTAACCAATTGCAAGTGACTTAACAACTTCACTTTCCAAGGATCAGATTTCGAATAGATTTGGAACAAGGAATTGACAAACCAATTCAAATAAGAATTTGAAGTTTTCAAACACTAAGAATGAAACTAAAACTAACTTGAATTGAATTTTAAACAAGACAATAACAAATGAGACACAATAAGACAAAACAAATCAGACTTCTTTTCATGTTTTTTCTTTTTTGAATTTGAACTAGCTCAATTTGGAAATGAAACTACAAAGACATGAAATATAACAAAAGATAATGAGAAAAACCTGATTTATATTGAAAAATGAATTTAACTATAAATCAAACTTTTTTCTTTTTTTTTCTTTTTTATATAAGACTCAATTTATCAAGCAAATGAACACGAGACTCAAACAAGAAAAGATATGGTAGAATAACAAGGAAGGCGCAACAAAGAAGATAAGACAGATACGAAATAAAAGATGCAAGGACTATGGATAACCAACTGACTTTTCACAACATAGGCTTTGATACCAACTGATGTGAACCCCATGTATAAAGATGAGAGACCCAAGACCCAAACACCTTGTTCACTAGACAATCCCTAAAACGCACCTAATCAGCTTATAATAAGCAAAACCCGACCCATTGCCTATAAGGAGGCAAGAACTGAAGCTATATTATAATGGAGTGAAGAACGCTACACCCTATGGAGGATGATGAGTTCAGAGACGCCACAAGGTTGCAATCCTTAATAAGTCAGATTTAGTTCTCAAAAGAATAATGGAAGAAAATCCTCTCAAATTTATTAACTCTCAAAATTATTGTGTGAGTCTGAAATAGAGTTAAACCAACCTTTATATAGGCTAACATGCCACTCCTAACCCTAAAGGACTCTACACGTCTTTGCCATCTAAGAAGAACATAAACAAACCCTAATGGACTTGAAAGAATACGAAAATAGTAAGTCTTAAAACATTGAGCCCAAATCTAACTTAATTAATTAGTTCTAATTATAATTAAGTTAGATATATCAAAATAGGCTCACTACAATTTAATTAAAATTCTTGATCATATAAATATACGTACCGGAAGATTCATAGATATATATACGAAGTATGGGTGTGATCTATGTGACAAGTTAAGATTTTTGTGGTATGAATATATAAGGTGGTTATAGGAATACTTTAGTGTGTATATAAGAATTTAGGGGGATAAATTTTGGATAAGTTAGCTAGTTATTTATTTCCTTTAACACTTATCAAGAATATGCCATGAAATGGGAAAATTGTCTACATCAATGGGGAGGGCCGAAATTTTTGGGGGAAAGCCAAAATTCTTGGCTTAAAATACCCTTAAGATCATGTTTAAGTCCTTAACCCATCCTTAAAACTCAATTTGACACCTAAGCTTCATTCTTTCACTTGAAGGACACCTCATCACTTTGACTTCCAAACCCGCCACCTAGCCTTCCATTATCTCCCATCACTTTACACCTTATCAACTTAGTTTATAACACTTGTAATTGTATTTAATGAAGGAATAAAGTTGGAAATATATATATAAGAGAGACCTAATGGCCGGCCACACTTTGGAAATTTTAGCTCACAAAAATTGAGAGAAAACCGAATTGAGAGAGAGAAAAACGGAAAAGAAAAGAGGAAAGAAAGAAAGAAGACAGGAGAAGAAAAGACTAAGGGATTTTCTCCTAACTTCGAACTAAGTAGGTTTTCTTTTATGTCCTATAATTTTGTTTTTATGTATTTAATTTATGTGAGTAACTTGAGACATTGGTTATGTTGTTATGAGTTGCTTGTGTTGGTTTGATGTGTTGATGGTTTGGTATGGATCTACTTGTTGGACTTATGTATGTGATGAATTGTTGAAGCTTATAAAGCTTTGAGTATGTCCAAGTATGTGTTGATAGGGTTGGTATAAACAAAGGGGCTTGGACCGATATTTGGTTGGATTAAACTACGGTTGAGATGGACTTTGAAGGAATGAGTTTCTAGGGCATTTCTTAGGAAACCCATTCGGCCTAAATGCCAAAAAGGGAAAAGATTGGACCTTTTTATGTAATTAAGAACCTAGGAATTAATTGTAACTCAATTAAATATATATTAGGATGAAACAAAACTCCATTGTAATGACAGAAAATTTTCTTGCCACTCTTTGGGAACCATTCGGCCTAAACCCGAATTTTTGGGATTTGAGTTCCACTTATCCAAATTGATAAGTAATGGTTCAATTGGACCTAAATATATATAAATTGAAGTGTAGAAAGGTTAGGCTTCAAGGAAAATGGAAATTTCGGCTTAGACTAGTTAGAAGCTCAATTCGGCCATCCATGCCAAAATACGGGCTAAGAGAGAAATTCCACCTTAGATGCGATTTAAATGGGACCGTAAGGTTAACATCTATATAAGCTAAGTGTAGGTCGAATTTAATGCAAAGATTGACTAATTACACGAAGAAAGGTACTTACGTACGAAGTTTAGACTCGAATACAAATTGGTGATAATTGTTCTTTGGATGGATACTATGCAAACGATATGAACTATATCTTAAATCTTATTTATGGATTGAATTCTAAGAATGAGTTGAGAATATAAGGTTTGGTAACCATAATTGCGTGAATTTGATAATTAAATTATCATGTGCATCATATGCATTTGGGGGTGGATTGAATTGAAAAAGAACATTTGATTGAGATTTTATGAGGTTTGGTAATTGAATTGGATTAAATGGGTATTAAAAATAAAGTTGTGTGCATGCTCTATTAATTGATTACACCATTAGGCGATGGACAATCCCACTAATTGTGTGCTACAATGAGGGATAATTTCGTTGTTAGTGGTAGGTGATTCGGTAATCATTGAGAGATGAAGATAGAGCGAACTTGCTAATACCTAGGGTACTCAAACTAAAATTGATGGGGAAAGGTAGAGTAATAGGAAAGTATTGCATATCACGTGCATTACCTTACTTATTGAGCTTTAGTTTATTCTGTTGTTATAAATGTGTGGTGTAGCAGGGAAAGGCAAAGATAATTTAGTCGAGGATGCTCGTCGATTCCGACTAAAAGAGGCTCATGTGTTACCTAAAAATATAGGATTCTCTTGTGATTGTAAATTAGGGGTTACGGTGTCTATTAGTGGATAAAGGGCATCTTAGACATTTTGTAATTTTCTATAACTATATTTATTAACGGTATATAAATTGTATTATACATACTCCATGGTTATGTATTATGGAAGTGAGTTGGGATTTTAGTCTTAACAATGTAACGAACCTAGCCACACCTCTTAGGAAATTTGTAAGGGATCAAGAATTTTCAATAAGTTATTATATATGTATTTATAACTCTTCAACATGTGATCAAATCTCTTAATTTGAAACTTTTATCTCCCGAAGAATATATCATAATTAATAAATATTATAATGGGTATCATAATAGTTGGCAAATAAAGCCTCTTCCAAAGGCCTTTTATCATGGCTAATCGGATGTTGAAATATGGTTATAATATCTATTAACAGTAGAGTATAACAAACAGGTAGGAATCAAATATCCTAATGTTAAAATCAATATGGGTAATATGCATAATAGTTTAATTATGTGCCATGAATGAGTCTATTGAGACATAAATTCACTATGGAGGTATAGTGGCATCTTAGCCCAACATGTTAGAGACTATAACATAATGGCATGCAATTAATCTCCTAATTAGTTGACATCTCGAGTATTGCTAGATGAATTATTACCCTACTTTTGATTAACCCTCTATAAAGAGGAATATTTCCCATTGTTATTAAAAGAGATAATTATAGTTGATAAAAAATTTGATAGAGTATATCATAACTATGAATGGATAATTATCCATAATAGAGAATTCTTGTGTATAATCTATTAATATCACCACTATTATCCTCTTATTTGTTAAAATATTGTATTAACCAATTGTTAAAATATCACAACTATAGAATTTGTTAATAATCTAATTTTATTTGTAATTCCCTCTTGTTATTGATAGGTTATACAATGACCAATTAATCTTATATATATTACATATAGGTGACCATGGTATATGTAATTACCATTTTTGGTTAATATGCCATGATATAACTTAAATCGAGGTATTAGTAGAGAAGATAATCAATATTATGGTCACATATATATTTTAATTGGCTATAATATAGTCCATACCATATCGATCAAGGGGACAACAATACGGGTAGTCAATGACTACCTATAATAATTTTAATAACATTATCTATAACCTAATGGCTAATATAAGAGATAATGTTGATCATTGGTAATATTTGTTGCCTAAATCTCCCCGTGATTAGACATAAGATTATCCATCGATCCATAAGAGATATGATTATTAAAATGCCTATTGATATTAAGGGTAATAATGAAGGGTTCTTATCAACTCTTATTAGGATGAACATACAATAATAACTTGAATATCATCATTGTTATATCCTAATAATTAGTCTATTATAGGCTAGTCCGTCTAAACTTAATATGTTAGTTAATTTGGGAGGTTAAAGATACCCTTTATGGTAAGTATCATAGTTAACTTATACCTCATCATTGAGGATAACAACTATGGAATGCCTCTAGGCCACTAATTATGACCCTAAATATCTCCATGTTCATAAGGTAATTATCACGCTTACCATAAAGGGTATCTTCAAATTATTCATATAATTACCATTATTACAATGGGTAAACATTGCAACCAGCCTGAATGTCTAATCATTACCAATGGTAATATACTTAGATATCTAATTTTTATGTCCAGAAGTTATCAAATGGTCACCTAATCTATTTAATCAGTTAGATTATGTCTATTCATAAGATAACCTATATGCCTATTATAATATAATGAGGGGACTATGAGATAATAGAATTAGTAAAATATCCTCACTACATATTACTATCTCTTGATATATATCATCCCTAATTATTATACTACATAAATAACTATTTACCTAGCAATGCCTCATCATGAATAATCACCAAATGAACCAAATCACTCAATAGTATATACCGAGTGCATAATTTATCTCTCATAGTATATTCCCTTAATCCTATAATCAATCAGTTCTTGTTTAGGCTACCTAGTAGATAGTAGGGGAGACTAAAGTCGATATTTACCAACTTTATACAGATATACCTTTCATAGTGGGTTACCTAGTATATGTCACTCTCTAGTACATGTCCGATATGTTACCCACCTATATTATATGGTCTTATCCACATATAATTGATACGTGGATAAAACCATATAATATCCCGATTAGGTATTCTAGTCAATAGTTACCGAGGATACTAGCCTACTCATTATCCTGTTCCATGAGTATACTAAGGATACTAGCCTACTCATTATCTTATTCTCCCATATTATTTAGTAAACCCAAATAAGGAATAACTAGAGTTATTAGAGTTTATCTATAGGTATATCTCATTTCGCTATGTTAGTATATACTAGTTATACTTTATAGGGTGGTATATTTTAAAGTATACTAGAGAGGAACTCTTATATTAATGGATATAATGAAAGGAATCCCTATATGAACATAGAATATAATTGTTATAACATTATATGATAGAATTAATTATCATAAATAGGGGCTACATTCAACCTAGATGGATTTCTTTTAATATCTCTAGGCTGAACCTTACACTTATGTCCTTCCCCTATTAGAGTAAGTATGAATATATTAATTAGTGTCACCGATTATAATAAAATAACTCCTATAAATTTTAATACGATGATGGATAATATTTTGAAGTTTGATCCCTCTTATAATCACTTATAAGTAAATTATATAAGATGATAACAATTGCTAGAGTGATAGGGCTAATCTGATTTCAATTATGGTAAGGGGTTACCCATTACTATTTTACATTATCTCGTCAAAGTAATAACTAAACATATTTTATAGACCATATAGTTCCCTACTTATCTAGCTATTTGGTCCCTATAACTCCGGATATGTTTGGTCGGTATATAGATTAGTCTATAAAATTACCCCTATTATTAACCTTATTAAATTTGCATAATATAATAGTAATTACAATTGAGAATAATAGGTAGTCCTAGGTTCTAATACCTACAAACATAATTGGTTAGGAATAAGCTAATAGTGAATATACTCCTAGAAGGATAATTATTAGTATCGACATTAATAGTTTGTCAAGTATTCACAATAATAGTCCCTCTATATATTATGATGTTACCTAAAATGAAAAAGCTGTTACCTGGTTGTTATTATAAGAGTTTAGGTTAATAATCATAGTTATAATATGTTATAACTCATTATATTAGGAGTTATATGACTCGAATGATAGTTATTAAGGATTCTCCTAAAATGGTTAAAGATCTATAACAATGAAGTAATCCAATCGAGATCACCATTTAATGCAATATTATTCTCCCATATTATACCGAGTAGGGAAATAACCCATTGACTAATATTCCTACGTGGTTCGGCATAACCTATTAGGCTAGCATAGCGGTGACACAATAAAGGTGCCTACTTATAATCTACTTTTATAGGATAATTAGTTTTGGTATATTATGGAGTAGTATTTCGGCATATTTATGATAACTCATTCTTGGCCAATTATAATACTAATGTTCAACAAAGTTGAACAATCCCCAAAAGTTGATCCGTGTATAATATTATTCCATATGATTATAGTATTATAGGTTATCCATAAACCGATACATTAGTAATTATTTACTCCTATTCCGATAATATTGTAAATATCCCCATACCAATTGATGGTTAACTCTAGTCCTTTTTAGTAGGCCATTAATAAATTATAAGGGAATAATTACCATGTGATAATGGGAAAAACTTGATATATCAACCCATTGATATAATGAGTAGTGAGTAATAATATTATTGTAAATACTAGAGTCTCTATAGGGTTATTTATAGAACCTTAGCTAAGATAATAATTGGGGATTATTAATAATATTTGGTATAAAATAATGATTATATTCATTCAATTGGGGCAGAAATATAGTAAATATATTGGGAAAGTAAAGTATATAACGGTTTATTAACAATACTAGGGTAAATCATAATTATAGTCGAATAAACTATTATAGTTTTATCATAACATTACCCTCGGATATATTCTCTTCCATTGTGATAAGGTATTACACCATATTATCTATCCAAGGTGTAATAATATAATATACCATATATGACTCAAGGGGGATAACTAGTTATAACATATTGCCATTTCAACCTAAAGAGGTACTATACACTTAATATATGGAGAAATAGTGCACTCTTTATAATATCATATGATGTCGAATTAATCCTCCTCGTGAGTTATTACCTATTATCTCTCTAATTCATTATAAGCCGACATGTATTTAATGAATTGGATCTCAATATTAAGAGACCCACCTTATTGCCATATTCTCATTAATGATATTATTAATAACTATTCATAGAAATAATCAATTTGGAAATTAATATTATTATGATATCCTCTAAATGTCACTTATGACATATATTATAATATAAATGGCAAAGGATATACTAATATAATATTCAGCAACTTTCGCTATATTGACTATTGATGACCGCTTTATTCCATATCGTGAGGATAGGTTAATATTTGGTCATCTCTAACCAAGAATCATTGTGGATTATAAGGATTACCATAAATTAAGGGTGATCTTAGGGCCAAATATCATAGACGATAATTGAATATTACATATTATAGGTGATATGATTATATTAAACTGTTGGGCTACCATATTAGTGTTAGTGTTGATGCCCAAGATCCAACCATGTTTGGATGGGCTCGAGTTAACATATTATTGCATTATTTATTTTAATAATAATAAAGAAGTCATTCTATTAATTCTTATATTTACATGTTGATAAATTCAATAGAATTAAATAGAAGTCCTTATGATATGCATTTGCAATAGTGATTGATCAAAAGATGTAAGACAAGTACTAATGCACATAAATGATATCATTAAATGTCCCAATTCATAGTATTGTCAAGAATGGACATTGATAAATGCGGATAGACTTGTGAGTGTTATGCTCATGCTATATGATAGCAATAGGAGATTTCACACCAATTGGCATGATGCCAAAGCAAGTACTTATGTGATTTATGTTAGAGAACATATCACTGGACTTGACTCGCCATGAGAACCCATTTGATTTTAGTCTATTAGAATCTCATACGAGATGGGTACAAATGATCCTTAGACTTGAAGTCATCATGTTTATCTCATTGGAAGACTTATGCACTTTGACACTCGTTTCAATGGACCCATTAATGGGTTGCACGTGGGTGATTCATATGGGTGCACTAGGAATCCAATGGAGATAGGTATATGACTAAGATAAGACATGAAATTCCTTGTATACTAAAAGAGTTATCACACTCGCACTTCGATAAGTGTTTGCTTAAGAAATTTATGACCATAGTAGGAGTACACCAATAGACCATAGTTGGTCCACTCTAAGAGCTAAGACATTTAGGAATCGAAAAAAACTTATGTGATCATAATCGAACAAGACTAATAACCAAGTTCGAGATCACACTATGGTAAGTTGACATGAAGACCGAATTGTATGATAACCATGCTCGTGAAAGGTAATAGTGGATTAACTAATCCTCCTAGAGAAGTTGGGTAGTCATGATGCCTTGCTAGAGGCTAATCTTGATTTATGTGTCAAGAGATAAAAGAGGAGTCTTTTATTCTTGATACATTGCCAATATATCTAAGAGCTTATTGAGTCATACACATAAGTTTAAGTATTCACATTACAAATGAGAAGCAAAGATGTTAAAAAAAGTATCCAATTATTAAAGGTTTCCTATTTTGGAAAGGGTTTCCAAAATGGAAAGTTTCCTAAAATGGAAAGTTTTCTGTTTTAGAAATCGGTTTTCTAATTTGAAAGTTAGTTTCAAATTTGGAAATAAAAAACCTAAAAGGAAAGGAGTTTCCTAATTTAGGTTAAAAGGTATTTTGAAAAATTATTTTTTAATATGGATCCCGCTAAAATAATCTAAGAATATTTACTTGGATAGTCCAAATAAATTAATTGGACTAAAATAGTTTTGGCTCATTAGATTTAATTAAAAGCTTTAAGATAATTTTGGTGGGAGGATAAACATCAACCTTATTGGATAAGGTTGATGTTTTAAAGATAAATATCAATCTTATTGGATAAGGCTGAACGTTTTAAAGATAATAATTAGATAGTCCACATATAAAATAACTCCTCATCCTTTGAGGATAAGGAAGCAACAACCTAGAGTCTTTTATGGACATATAATTGGCCCTCTCCTTGTCCTTGGAGGACAAGAAACTCTCTTATAAATATATAGGAGGGAGAGGGAAAATTGGGAAAACATAAGGAAGGAGAGCAAAAATTTGGCCATACCAAAAATTACATAAGGCATACGACCAAGAGAGAAAATAAAGGATAAAATAATTTTCTCCTAAACCCTATCAATAAATATTCTTTCCTCTCTTTAAAGATTGTTGCAAAATTGCTAGGGATTGATGTCTAGAGGAAATACAAAATAAGAAATGGTGGGGCTAGCACCCCATTAATTTTGAGTGCTTCTTTATAGATACTTGGACTGCATGAATCATCAATAGAGGCCGAATACTTAGACGACTTTACCGAAAAGGAATTTAGATCTACGCTAAAAGAGGTAATCCTTTAACTTATAGCTTATTATTCATATATGTATGGTTAATAAATTCTACCGCTTAATCTTGGGGCCTTACATAAAGAAAGTTTTGGTTTATTTTACACCTCCATAGGATGCATGATCCTTTAATTAGTAGCTATAATTCTTAGATATGATATGTAATATCGATTACTTTAGGTATATGTCCACACTAGGGTTACACAAGAACCCTTCCTTTGGGAGGTTTAAGAATACCGGTATGATATAAGTAGGGATAAGGATAACAATCCTTTTGGTTACTATTACTCCCCTTAAGGTATAGCCTAATATGACCATCAATATAGAAGTTTATTGACCTATCATAATATTAAGGACATAGTAACTAGTATTTACACTCATCCCTAGTTATATCTAACCACTTATGAGAGGATAACTCGGGTCCCTACTATAGAGTTGTTATGGTATCATATATATAATATATTGTTGATATGGGACACATATATTAACTTATTCATTTTCTATTATTGAGTATGCAATATCTAGCATATGACCACTATGTGAATATTGGTAGATAAGTTAAGGTATAGATAAGTGTATTAATATGTTAGGTATAGTATTGTTATCAACCTAAATGGGTTATCCTAATTTTAAGTGGCAGCCATGGTATAACATATTACTATCACCATTTGTTATTAGTATTTAACAAATCATTATACCCATTAAACTTTTGATAAGTGGATTCAATATAACAATCCTAACCCTAGATAAGATAGTCATAGTGATGACCAACTATGTTTGTTCCCATAAACAATCACTATACCAATAGGATATGACCTATTAATTTGTGAGTTGGTATCCTATTTCATATAGTAAGGACAAATGAGAGATAGTTGATAAAGTCGAGGACTAGGAATAATTGACATCAATTTTCCCGAGCTCTTACTAAAATTAATTGAATAACATCTAGGAATATTGTAAGGCATGACATATGATAACAAATTAAATACTGGTTAATGTATGATAACAAATTAGCTTGTGATTGCCTAATTAGGGTAAATAAGGTGAATATATACCTTGTTGATAACTACAAATTCTTGATATTATCTTAAGTATCCTTTAATCAACCATAATGATTAGTTAATTTGTTATACCCATATTTAGGTATGATATAATAGAACCTTATGGTCATAATAATACATTCATATAATAAGGTCCTTAATATGTATGGATTTAGTTAGTGGGATGAGTGCATAATGGTAGTATCGGTGATACTCTCCGCAGAGTAGGTAGTACTTTATTGTAATTGATATGTCCATTTTACTAATGTTCAATAGTCTTCCTAGGGACTCTTTATCTATCAACCAGGATTGTATATGATATGGTCATCATTTTTACCCAATTCCATATTAATAATAGGGATATTGCTCATAAATAGGCTATATTTTCTAGTTTATCCCTAATACCCTTATTACATTGTGATAAGATATGTATCCTATCTTTAAGTATGATATAATAGTTAAGGCCATTAGTTTTATCAAATGGCAATATACTCGGTTAATAGATATTATCAAACTAGGGTTCTATAATGGGAGGTATAATACTTTACTCAATAAGCTATACATACTCTTTAATAATTAAATATGCTTATCTATTAATTAACTTCGACATATATTATTAGCTTATGATAAGGTACCATAGGTAACCATTATAAGTACCCATGATAATTAATCTTGAGGCTTAAAAGAGAGGTAAATGAGTTAGGGATGACATATTATACAGCATTAACTCTATCCCCACTTATGTATGATAATATCTAATTGAGTTATCAACTATCAATTAGTAGATGTATTAATGTGCTATAAATTAGTGCCCTAATATTATGGATAGATTCACCGATTATCTTGGATATTACACTTTGTAATAGACTTAGGTATGTTTGTAGGTAACCCTTATCAACCCTCTTAATATATGATGGCTACAAATTTGATGTACCCAAATTGGATAGACTATCATAGTCTTTGTAATTTGGGTATTAATATATAAGTACTAATTTTTATTAATAGGACTCGGGATGCCTAAAAGTTGATAATTAGTTTATGATAAACTAATTAGCTAGGTTAATATCTTCATTACTAGAATATGAATTTCTTCCTTAATTGATGGAACTAATTGTTACTAACTATAGTTAGTATTAAGGCTATCCTAATTGTTCCTATAGGGAATTTAACCAATATTTTAAATTTGTACTAATTTAAACTATATGCAACTAGGTTCAACCTAAATATCATTTTGTAAATACCATTTATATTTATCTTAATCAATAACTTTCCCCATAATCATTTCTATAAGTGGATGACACTTATAATAGGGACTAATGTGAGGGGGATATTAGAGTTGTCATACTTATTCGGAGGTATAGGGCTTACTTAGGTCCGATATGGTAGCTTTAATACTTATGGATTATATATCACATCCCTTGATTTTTCCGAATATAAAATGGGCTACACAGACTTATAGCAATTGGGAACTAGGTAACCCATAAACAATATCCTTAATAAGGCCTACCGATATCCATAACATGAGTACCATTTTCTATTGGTTCAGCTTATTTTACTCATTCACTAGGTATTCACTATCTAATAAGCTAATATCCATGGATCATATTTCATTATATAACTATGATGTAAGACCTATTCTATTTGGCAACTATACTCTCTCATCAATACCTTATGATAGTTATCCTAATATGGTATTTAGGATCTATGATATCTAATTATTGGGGATTTAATTCCTCTCTTATCCTTCAAATAAGGTAGACCAATATAGATAGAGAATAGGTGATCTTAAGGCTATCATAGGTGGGTTTAACCCTTCTAATATCATTGTTAATTTATAGACTATTGATTAGAGAATACATGCCTTAGTTAATCCATTTAGATAATGACTCGTTATATAATAGAGACTTAATTGATCCAAATATCCGAGGATAATATACAAGTACTAAATTGATAGGACATATGTCTTAACTGGAGTAATATTAACTATATCCATGTCCATTTGGTATCACATTATTAACTAATATAAATATCCTATACAGGAATACCCATATCACTTAGTATTAGGTATTATAGTCACCAGAGTATCCAATTATAGGATTATTATAACATATCTTTATGTTAATCATAAGATCATAATATTGATCAGAATGCTATAGGGCATATGTAATCCAATTGATGATACGGCCAAGTTATATTATCGGGATATGGGTATCAAAAGTATAAGGACCATACCTAAACAAGGGAAACCATATTAGTATCACATCAAGATGATAGAATACCTTTGGGTTATCCTAAAATATACAACTATTTGGTTAAATTGTATAGTTAATGGCCTAATAATGGTCTTAAATGATCAAGGACATTAACCAATCATAATATTTAGATTCCTTTTATCATCCCCCAAGGAGCCATAATTGAATAAACTAATGTTATGAATAACAGAGTTTAAGACCATTATATTCGATAATCACTCATATTATTGTAACAATACTATTCCTAATAGATGTCTTATTGATACATCCTAGGAACCCTATTCTATTACACGATAAAGGTAATAATAGTATGATTTTTTAATGAGTAGTTCACCCTAATTATAGATTAGGTTAGCCGATTTGGTCCCGTAACATTTTTAATGGTAACCATTGGGTGTATTTAACCTATCAAACTTACTTTAATATATCATATATGTAGTCCATTTCTCATAATATTGTTAGAAAAATATATTCCTAGAATAAATGATAGGTTAAATAGTACCAATCTATTTGTTCTTATCTATATGATAGAATACCTTTGGGATAGTGTCTAATATTAAAAATTCAAGGTCCATAAGGCTATATCGTATAGTTTAGATTAACTACAATTGTTATCATACTTAATAAATGGGTAATAATCCATAATATCTTGAGACTTATTAGTCAACCCAATATAATATCCTCAATTATATTACCTATGTTATTATATTAAATAATAGCGAATACACTCTCCTCCGGAGTATGCCTTTGTATCAAATAGTAGTTGATCTTACTCATACCAATTAAAAGTAATTAGGATAACCTAAAGGTATTCTACATGTTACTTAACATGAAGCACATATTAAGTAATATGTCTAAAGCAATAGGACTTTGCAACAATGTTTGAGTAAGGGTTAATTTATCTAATGTTATCACCAGTTATGATAGAGGGAAATATCTTCAGCCATTCTAAGATTGTTGTGATCCTATAAACACTCGTTAATCATGGTGATATAATTCAATCATCATTTGGACTAGTGAGGATAAACTAATAATATATTACTAGTATTAGAGGAATATTGGTTATACATGCAAAGGTATAAAATTATGGATCCTTTTAGAGTATTACTTAGTGAATATATGAATATGTAGTGAGGATATTTAAGTGTTTTATCCTAAATATTATTGAAGGATATCTTCAAACGTATATAGGATCAATTATCGTGTCCCTCCTTATATAGTGATTAGAGAACCTATTTATTATATGGTAACCATTAGTTATACATATATTCTCCTCTTCAAGAAAGGCTTCCTAGGATAACCCAATATAGCATATGTTGAACCGGGATGGATGATCTTAGCCAACTTACGTTTTCCTATCGACACTATTATGTGATTATTATGCCTATAATTATGCCTACAATGATTCTTCAACTAGTAAATTATCATAAGATTGAGCCAATATAATGGTAAAATGTTAATGTTGATAGGGGTTACAAATAAGGTTTATTAATTGAGTATGCCTTACCATTACTCCCAATAGTGAAGCCGTAGGTAGCCTCCCTCATTAAGAATAGGGTATAGTACAATAGTTTACCTATACATATCCCTTGTATATCTTATAGTATCATAGGATATTTATAAACCTAAATAAGAATAAATCAAAGGTAATCTTAACCATTAGTAGAGTGTGGGATGTATTATGATAATTAAGGTTAGTTAATTAGAGTTAAAAAATGATATAAAAGGTTTTGACCTCTTAATCTTGGTTAATATCTTTATGTACATATTGATAACCCTATTCACAAAAAACACCAACTATAATATGAGTATCAAGCCAAGCAAGTAATATAATAACAATATGACAAGATCATGAAAATATGGCTAATTTGGTGGTTCCATTCATGGTTACCCCTATATAAATTAAGGGTATAATGTTCCATCTACTCGTCCATATTAATGGACATATTGGTTAATATATTATATATATCCTAATGATTATTTCAATATTAGCCTAATAATAGACTAATCATTGACCATCACAACTAATATTTGTGTTTGGGTTATTATATTAGTAATGGGGACATTTAGTACAATATCACTAATAATTATGGCCCTATCACTAGCTAATAACTTGGACTCGTTAAATTTCATAATTATATTATAGCTCTATTAGAGTCTAGTAAAATAAATAAAATATAAGTTAAATATTGATATAACCTATTTATGCCTCCATCAAATAAGGTTGTACTAGGACCTATGATATTATCCTAAGATAGTTGACATGAGTTTTATGGCCCTATCATAACTCCGGGGTATTAGCAAGGATGACCTATTAGCATAACTTAATCATGAATCGATATTTATCAAATAAAGATAAACTGTTTATTAATCATGGGAATAATACCATTGTCCATCCTTGTATCTAATGGTTATTATCATACATTCATAGAATATAGATGTACTTTTTGCTTACATTCTAGTACTTCACACCCGGTTAAAAGTACCATTATATGGATGATATGACTATCGTGGCATTATGTGGTATTTCCAAGATAGACCCACTCCAATATCATTTATGGACTAACGATAGGCCAAGTTTAGTTACAACTCTCTATGGATAGTTTGGTAAATTATGCTAATAGGACACATCCGCTTCCAAAAGTACACCTAATTTAGTCTATTACAAAGTGTAGTCTAACTATGATCATGGGGTAATCTTGAAGAGATAACACAACAATATTACCTCCTAATTTTCTGTATTAATATCATCATTTTTCTCTAAAAGAGGCATAATATAGAGGTTGGAGTAATCCTATAATATGATTCTATAGAAAAATACACATAGAATGGGTCAATTAGAACTATTAGCGAGTAAGGGCATATCCTAATAGTTAGGGATTGATCTCCCAATATGTTTGAACGTGGAGATTATTTAAGATAACACTATTAACCATAATATACACATAATATGATTACATATTTTGAGGTTAAGCTAATATTCCAAGGAACATGAATAAATTTTATCCCAAGGAACATGCCTCTTAGTTCTTATTTAAATACCCTATATAAATAGTTCTTTTTATATAATGCTTAATTATTAACATCTTATCCCATTAGTCATGCTCCTTGGGATCATAAGGTATAATGATATATAGAGATCATCTATATATAACTTCCCTACCTATACATAAACGGTTATATATCAGTCAATCGGACTAAAGAATATCTTATAAAGTGATGATATCTAATGATATTGTAGGGACTACTATAATTATTTTATGATTTATGACCATAAATAAGGTATATTATTCTTATATAGTTAGAGAATGACAATGTATAAGTGGGATAGATTTATAGTAAATGATTAACGATATATAACTATTTATGTATAGGTTAATGCTTTACCTATACCCAAATTATACTATCTCATAGTGATAAGTATTTATATTTGAAGAGTCCTCCTAACATTAATATGTTAGGTATAATATTCCACTTTATCGATGGTATTATATCTCTTTAATTGATATAATGGACCAACACATACATTAAACCCTATAATAACTCACATAAGATGGGCAATAATCCTAGTGGCTTATGGGAATGTCTTAGCTTAATAGACATATAATATAATAGAGGGTATTACATATTATAACTGTATGCCTTGTCATTGAATAGCCTTAGTGCAATATGGGTTAATGTCATCATATATTAAATACATTGGTTTGAGTGCCCCAACTTACCAAATTTGGGTCCCGACATATACCTTGTTTACCGGTATCATAGTTACATTAGAGAGTGATGGCATAATATTACACAAACGGATAATTTTATGTCTAATCACAAGGAGATTGGGTCATAGGGGCCCCCATAAAAATCTTTAATGCGACATATATATATATGATGGAATATTCATGTAAATATACATTAAGTACAAGTGCAATTGTAAGTGTCATTTTAACTATTTGGAATTGATGGTTAATTAGTACTTATGTGAGAAGTGCAATTGTAAGTGTCATTTTAACAATTTGGTGATGATGATTAATTAGTACTTATGTGAGAATTTTGAGATGAAGTTTTTAAAAAATTAATTAATTACCACTCATTATATATTAAGTACTTGGGACATAGTATACAAGCGAAATAGGGGTGTGTATAAAATTTTGGGAATATAGGAATATTTTTCTTGGAAAACATCAAAATAGAAGGGAAGGGAATTTCTGAGTTTAGAGGGGGAATTTATGAAAATCTATGAAGGAAATATGTTAATTATTTGAAGCTAAGTCAATTAGGGTATTTAATTAGTCTAATCCCTTAGTTAGGACACCTAAGCCATTTCATTAAATGCAAAAGAGCCGGCTCACCCAACTTGCACACAAACCCGTCTCCTTCCCATGACTCACCAAATTGCTTTACACTTTGCCTAATTAATTCAAGACACATATAGACCTATTTAATGCAAGGAAATGGAAGACACATATATATAGAGAAAGAAAGGGAATGGAAAACATTTTGGGCAAACTAGTAGCTACCAAAGGATAGAAGTAAAACCAAGTGTGAGGAAGAGAAAAACGAAAAAGAAAGAGAGGAAAGAGAGGAAAGAAAGAGAGAAGGGAAAAGAAAGGAAAAAGGAAAGAAAAGCTAAAGGAACCTAACCTCATCCAAACTAGGTAAGTGGGTTTTTGTTTATGTCATTTATTTGATCCTTCCATGAAAATGGATGTATTTTCTTAAGCTTCCAATTATGTTGTGTGGTATTAAGGTGTTGGTCTTGTCATGCTTGTTTGACATAGGATTGTTTGTTATTATGGAATATCTATGTAAGTAAGTTTCTTTGATGCTTTATGCCATTCAATTGATGTTATTGTAATTGATTAAGCTTGTGTATAGGTTATGGGGTGGTTGTTGGCTTAGTTGTGTTGGTTAGGTCTGTGTGGTTGATCAAAACATGATGGGCGAACTTGGAACTTGTCTAGGCATGAATAAAATGGAATAGGAAGGAAAGAAAAATGAAATTTTAGGGTTTTCTTGAGCAAACATGAAGTTAGAGAGTTACACGACCTTCCACATGGGCATGTCTTTGCCTATGTAATTAAGAAATGCATTTTTCTTGAAGTCGAGAGTTACACGGCCTCCCATACGGGCGTGTCTTTGACCGTGTAATTAAGAAATGCATTTTTCTTTAAGTCAAAGAGTTACACGGCCTCCCAAACGGCCGTGTCTTTTCCCATGTAATTAAGAAATGCATTTTTCTTGAATTCGGAGAGTTACACGACCTCATACACGAGTGTGTCTTTGTTCGTGTAATGAAGAAAGGGATTTTTCTTGAAGTCGAGAGTTACACGGCCTCTCACATGGGCGTGTCTTTGCTCGTGTAATTTACTAGTCACTTGAAATTCACCTATTTTACTTCATACTTACTTGGTTCCCGTTCCTTTTCACCAAGATAACATAAGTAATGGTCAATTAGGCTCAAATAGATATAAAATGAAAATATAAAAATATACCTTAAAATGAGTGAAAATGGGTTCAAATGCTAATAATTATTTGAGTCATAGTGGAAAAAATTAATGATTAGGATTATGATAGGAAACAAAAGGAAAGTGCCCACATACACAATTAGACCCATGAATAAATCAATGCCATTCATCGATTTTTAATTCTAACAAAGGAAAACATGATGATAAGAGGTATGAGCATGCCCAAAACCGTGTGTGGGTTGGACCTATTAAAATATATGAAGTCGGACCTCGTATGGGTTGGATATGTTTAATATGGTACACATAATATCACGTGCATCATGTGCATTGCGGGGAAAATAGAGAAAAGTCAATTGAATGAGAATTAGTTTACATGATTAGGTTTGGTAACCTAACAAAAAAAAGATAGGTATTAGCAATCCAACTATGTGCGTACTCTAAGTTGTGTGCCCGCATTGTTAAGTGATGGATTCTCGCTAACTATGCCTACAAAGAGGGATAATTTCGTTGTAGCATAAGGTGATTTGATAATCACTTGGATTAAAAACAGAGTAGGCCAACTAATACCTAGGTACTCAAAATTAAAATTGATAAGTATTGTGGGAAGTTAGAAAAGCATTGCATATCACGTGCATCACCCCACTTACTAAGCTTCAGCTCACTTCGTTGTTATTTTTTTTATCATGTGATAGGAAAATGACAAAATAGTAAGGATGCGGCCCGCTCCTCCTAAGAGGCTCATGTGTAACACGGAATATTGAAACTCGGTTTTATCTATAATTTAGAGGCATGGAATCTATACGGACTCAACCGTTATTTGTAATATTTTATTACTATAATTAGTTATGTTATGTAAAATTTTACTATGTGTAGTTTTGTTATGTAATGTGCTATTAATTTCTTAAGTACAACGTACGAGACATGATTAGGGTCTAGGTAGTGTCGGCATGACGCACCTTGCCTAGTCACTTCTATTTGGGTAATAGATAGTGGATTGAGGTTGGGGTGTCACACCAATATTACCAATGCCCAACATTAGTATAAATGACCACACAATTAATATAATTATATGGCCCGTAAATTCATTTAGGGTTAGATATAGGGTCCCTTTCTTAATATGGTCCTAGAGCATAACCCATATTGGGCATAAATATCTTAACTGTTTATTAATCATGGGAATAGTTATCCTATTTAATTATCAAGCCATTACTTACGTCATTGATAAAATAGTTTATCAAGGACCATTAAGTATATCTAATCGGTTAAGTTTATATATAAATAGTCAAATTGATTATTGATATAATGACTATACCGAAGTTCCTTTAATAATACTCATTTATTATTTATGCTTTACTAATTGGATGAACCAATTAGTAAACTAATAAGATATTATAACCCCTTAGGTCCAAATAATCATCTATACTCTTATCTAACCTTAATATAAGGTAATTATAAATAATAGTCCTATACAAATAATATAATGGTCCTTAACCAATTGGCCCCTCTCTAAGCTACCCTTTATTATAATCATTTTACCCATTAAAAAATTAGTGTTGAGTCACCATACTATTTAATTGAGCTAATCTCTATACCCTATGAGGGAAAGATAGCTCATGCTTGAAGAATCCCGTCATTCACATGCATTTTATTTATGCCAAATCTATCATCCCTATAGGAGAGTATTCCTTATATTTTATATCGGTTAAACTATTATCTACTTAATAGCCATGAATTATCTTTTGGGCCAATCTCATCGAAAATTATTTGATTCCCTTATTGAGTTATCAACATGCGTATCACTAATACTTTAGAATGGGAGTGATGTTATAGATTGCACCAATATTTTGTAAGTCTATTATATGCTCCATCATATGGTGACTCAACACTAATTGTTTATATGGATCCTCTATGTAACTTGGTTGATGTTATCTTATCATTTTTCTCAATTCTAGGTATGATAAACTTATTAAGGTCAATCATATAATGGTTTATGCCTTTGATATACCAAATCTATATATCAATCATTATTTAACATGATAACCATATTAGTATCAATTTAGATAACGGACCTTATTCCTATATCTAGTTAAATATAGTAGTATCTCCTTATATTTTATTTTAAAATCTTATTTGACTATAAGAAAGGCCCTTGATCATTGTCTTTGAAAACACCATCATTATAATAGGCAATGAGAGTCCATGGCGACTTAAAATAGAGAATATGTATAACATCAATTATATTATTAATGATATAAGTGGGAGAGTCATATTTCCCCTAATATTATGGTGTTTCATATTTAGTTTCCTTGTTAATGATATAGGGGTGTATTATGTCACTAATACTAGTGTATTTTTAGCATCAAACTATATAATGCAAAACACGAATATGATTGTACTCGAAGTCGTAACATTATGGATAATGATTCGGAGGACGCCTTCTATGAGATAGGCCCTAGCGTCTCCCATATTAATTTCTAAATTCTCATATTAACATTAATATATAGATAACCTAATATTATAGGCTTGTCATATTAATACCCCATTTACATTGTCTTCCTATTTATCCTAATTTATCAAGCAACAAACCATTTTAGATATACTTAAAGAGAAATTATATTAGTGATTGGGCTGACATTGGCTTAATCTCTAAATGATAGATCGCTAATGCCTACCATATATCTCGACCATTGATAACTCGATAAACAATCGTGACACCTATTTATCCCATCTTTATTGCTAAATAGGTATTTATCATATAAGGTTAGGAAGAATTTATTGAAATAAATCCCTTAACTATCACAAAGGGAGAATGGCCCCATCTACAAGGATACTATTATAAACATTAGATGATTAGAAGAGAATACAAGTTCAATATCCATACTTTATGAACCACTAAACCAAAGGGATAGTTAATGAGTTTAAAATGGTTACAAAATGGGGATAATCAATTAGGCTAGAAACTTATAATGCTATGTTAATATAGGGATAAACTAATTATGGCATAACCTATTCAAACTATTTAGAAAAGATTGTAAAAAGACATCTTCAATTATGCCCTCTATCTATACTTTACTACAATTTTTTTTTATCTTTTATATAAGAATGAGTGTCAATTATATTTGATCCATTTACAATGTCTTCCTATTTATCCTAATTTATCAAACAATAGACCATTTTAGATATACTTAAGGAAAAATTATATCGGTGATTGGGCTGATATTGGCACTATCACTCATGACTTATATTGGCCTGATTGAAATCCATATAATTATATGGTGATGGAATAAACTACCATTCGTGTACTACTTAGACACCTTTGGCCCAATCTCATGTCAATGAGGACCTTTTAGTCTAAGCGAAATTCAGTCTATAAAAGGTATAATTATAGATTGGCTACATTATCAATAGTAATGCTCCCTTAGAATTTAATAGGTCCGTCATGATTATCGATACCTCCTAATACTATAAATCCGTAAACAAATTTAATAGGTCAACTAACGAGTGTAGGTTAACTAACCGATAATATAAGATACATGTTGGTAATACAATACCGAGTTCATTATCCGGACAATAGATTACCCATGTATAATATTGATTATACCATTAAGCATAACTAAGGGAGTTTATGATAAGCTATAGAGCAATACATTAGAGAGTATGTATAATTGATTATTAGTCACCTCATAAAATCTTTATAGTAAAGGTATATGGCCAAACTTTTATTAGATATATACAGGTGAATTATATAGCCTCTTAATAATAATAAGTTACTTACAATAGTACGCTTATAGAGGAACCCCGTTTTCTACCTAATACTACAATAAATAGTCATAAGAACCGCTCACTAAATTACCATATACCTAGAGGCCTATAATCCAATAAATCATTTGAGCGATCAATATGATTATAAAGAGAAATGAATATAGTACTTGTTAGGAGAAGGTAATTTATATACACTATTAGGCCATACTAGGCCATTTATAATAACCTATACAAGTAAGAATACCCCTCTACATTATAATTTATTGATTATCACTAATGACACATTAATGCTAATTAGGAAATTATATTTCACTAATTTAACATATATAGGTATATATGCTAATGGACTGGAGAGGTACTCCTTATCATAATATAACCTATAGTATACAGAATACTCCCTACATATATAATAAATATACTCCTTAAAATAGATTACCAATATTTACAAATTGATAGAGTTATTATAACTTAAAATCTCCCCGATTTTATAAAATTGTTTGTAGGTTATCTTTTACCCCTACTATTGATATGTAGTTAAGGTTATAATCATCCATTTATATATAAGCCAATTGCCATCATTCTAGAGATTTTAATACTATAATGTTGACCTATTAAAAATAGTTATTATGCTTAACTACTAGTGTCATCCAACTATTACTAAAATTTTAGGGGGCCATTGATATTAGTTATACCGTCTTACGCCTCCCCCAATAATTAAGTCTTTTTAACCAATAGTATCCTCTCATATAGTACACCTTTCTTACACATTTCACCTTTCCTATCTCTTTCTTAGTCTCATTCATATCTATATAAATAGGTCGAGTGGATAAATAGATGAAATGTGTAAGAATATACTATATACAGGTATAATAACCCCCTATTGATGTGAACATATTGAGCCATCTCTATCCCGTAGCTCAATTATAATCGCTATATCAATAACTTATCATTTAATAGGCTACATGGTTGGGGATAATTATAGATCCACTAATATTCATATTTTGAGATAGTCTAATATAACTACCCCTTAGGGTCCTTATATGAAATGATGGAAACTATATTACTATTAGAGACCTATAGTTAATACTTAATATTAGGCATAATGTTATTGATATTATACCTATAGGGCCAATATTAAACAAGGACTAATAGACAATAATCTCCTTTAATGTTATTAATACGATGAGTACTTATCCTTTTTATAATATCAATAAGAAGATACATGACCATATAATGTTGGGTGATTATATCTTGTACGAATAATAGTCAGCGAAAACATATGAGATATAATAACATTCAAAACATTGGTAGCTTGTATGTTAAGAGGGAGAAAGGTCATTATATTAGCTGAATTTCTAGATGATATCCACTTATCATAGATGTTATAAGCTCATATTCATTAATGTTAGGAAACCGTTCTTGTAATTATCATTGCTACTTAATCTAACATGCATAATTATATATTTACTATTTAATTATAAGCTACCAATATTGTGATTCCTTACTAAGAGGTACATTCTCTTCAATAAGAGTTATAATCATAAGTTTATAACTTATCTAATTGACACTCATGCCCATAAAGTTACCATTTCATATTAATTCACTACAACTCATTAATATGTATGGTTATATGAAACTTATAAATAGTTTCCTATTTGATAATATCTTTTATCGGTAGTGGGGAAAATAACCCTTCCGATATTATAACATAGGGACACCAAGTGTTTTATTAACTATGTAGGATAATCATTAATCAAAGAGAGGTCAAAATAATCATGGACATAGTAAAATATTACCTATCCATATTAGGCTAGTTTTAGGCCCATCATGTTCCAAATAGTTCATCATATTTAATATTGATAGTTTCCTAATATATAACCCTATAAGACCACCCACAGATTACCTTTAAAATTATATTGATATTCTCACTATTCTAATATGGGGGAACAAACATAATATTATTACTAGGATAGGGTTATATATTTACTTATTTGATTGGGCTAAAATAAGTAATGTTAGGAAAGAATTTATATCATCCATGATATAAGCAATACTATTGGGCTAAAATAAGTAATGTTAACCACCCTTTGAGATAGTAACAAATTACCCTCTCGAGAAGAGATATACTTTCCCCCACATCTATGGCAAAGGTGGGTAACATCATGGGAATTTTACTTACAAGCATAATTTACCCTCCCTCATGACTATTAATTTATGTGGCTTGTTGGGGTTAAAGTACACCATCTTTCAATATAGAGGGATATAAACAAATGTAATGTGATAAGTATACATTAATAAAATTATCATGGCTATGTTCATTTCAACCTTTAATAACTATGTCCGATATAGTTTCTCCCAACCTCCTATTTATATTTAAACCTTTAATGTTATATATCTCTATAGAGATTCATCACCCGAATATATCATAATAGATAGCAGGTTCATAAATAATATACCAATAGTATGATATGATTATTAAATTGGATACTATTGAATTATGTCTTTAGATAGCATTAAAGGGTATATGGATTATTGACCTACTCTATCCAAATATCTTTTAAGACCTATAAACATCTTAGTCGAATCACTCGGACTCATTAGTGTGATAAGTTGATCACTTTATAATTATCAAACTAGAGAGATTAAGAGTGAGAGAGAGGGAGAGAATTGATATAGCTCATGGTATGATTGTTATAAAGATATAACTATAGTTGAATAAAACAATATAGGCCTAATTTAGGTAGCCATTATAGGAGATTATAGGCCCTAGATCACATTCCCCTTTAATAGGACTTATAATTGCACTTAGATGGACATTGCACTTATTAACAATAATTTATGTCTCTAATAAATTCATCAATAATCCATCTTATAATGGAAAATATTTCATACCAATCTTTAGATCAAGATTGTTCCTCTCCCTCACTATCCACTATATGTAAAATTAGTTTGGCCATATCATAAAAGCCACATCTGATACCAATGGTGTTAACCTTATGTCCTAAGTGTACATACTATATTTATCATAAGGGCTTAACCTCTCTAGCTAGGGATTATCAATTTGGTTGTTTACTAGGGGTTAACTTGATTACGCCCATTCAACCTAATAGTAAATTTTTAAGAGTAACTCAAATCATTGATTTTCATTAACTATAATGTTTTCTAATTTATCCTCATATGAATAGAGTAATCACGTTCTATTAATGCCATCATATATTTGATATACTCTTAAAGATTGACTATTAGGTTGATTACTAATGGAGAAAATACCAAACTATCCTTAGATCAACCATAATTATTAACAACAATTTATGTCTCTAATAAATTCATCAATAATCCATCCTATAATGGGAAATATTTCATACCTATCTTTAGATCAAGATTGTTAAAATGGTCATGTTGGGCTTAATATAAAGGCTTGAATTATATGGGTTAAAATAGGGCAAATATAGAAACCCTTAATCTAGAAGAGGGTATACCTTGTTAAATAGCCAGCACCAATTATATATTACTATTAGGGTTTGTCTATTATAAGATGGTCCCCTAACCTTATATCTAAGGTAATATGCTAATAATCCATATACGAGAGGTTGGAGTGAATGTCAAAAGGAATATATTAGGTATATACTTATGCGATTAACTAGTGGGCCAAAATAGGTAATACTATACGATATGGACTATATTAGCTGAAACAAAGTGGTTTGTAAATAGGGCATTATGTGATATTTATGATGCAATAGTTAGGGTTAATATAACACTTATTAGTGTAAATAGTTGTATGATTGGATTGTTCCATGTAAGGTATGATCGAGTTGTTCACCTTCCATTTTCCTAATAATAATATACCATTATTCATAATGCTAAATGAGTCCACTCAACCTTTCTATATGAATATAATTTACTTGATTTATAATAGCAAAAACACATACATAGTGTAGTCGATTTATAATATTAGGCTAAATATCGGTGTGGTTAACCCAACTACCCATACTATTGGATATAAAATATTTGACCATTTCGTTGCTCTATGTATGTGTTTGTACTATTATAAATTAGGGCAAAATAGGAAACTATATGGCCCAACTAGCGACGAATATTCATGATAATTAAAATAGCTCAAAATACTTAGTGTTTCATATTTTTCCCTAGATTGATCTATAATATTAATATACCGAATAATTTTATATAACATAGATTAAATATTTAATTAGGAGGTAATATTGCTATGTTATCTCTTCAAAATTATTTTATAGTGATAGGAATAATTATGAGTCATAAGTACCATATTAGGTCATAGTAATAAACTATTATCATGAATATCCATCGCTAGTTGGGATAATCTATTTTGAGAGGTTGGGTACTTAGTCTATTATTAGGATAAGGGACCTCTATTAAACTAATTTAGTGGTTTTATATTCCCTTAGTAACATCAAATTCACTTATTTTTTCTCATAAGCAAATAGTAGGTGAATAGTCGTTTGTACTCGAAAATACCCTAATATTGGTATTTAGGGGTATATTCCTACTATAATTAAAATAGGTGCCATTAGTCCTCTTCATATGGTGAGGTATTTTCTAATTGATGTTAATCATAGTTTGATGTTGGGGTGGCAAAAATATAGGGAATCCTTGTGTGAATACGAGCCAATAATTACAGGTAGACCACTATATTAGATTGGAGGGTAATATCTCCATATAATATAATATGTATGGATTTAGCAATACGTACATATAATAAGGTCCGTAATGATCTATGACCATCATAATAGAGGTTTAATATCTCTATATTATAATTAGGTTATTGGTTAATTAAGATACCATTATGTAATGGATCACTCTAGGTTACTTTGATGACCATTAATATAGACCAACGCTAATGGGAAAATAAACTAATGGTGGTAGGAGAACGTTATTATAGTAAAATGTACTCCCTATGCCAATGGGAGTCAACTAATTACCTTATCCTAATTAAGGTAACCATACTACGAACGAATTTCCAATATTCGTAATGATCTTCATCCTACCACCATTAGTTTATTTGTTTACCACCTATCATATTAATGGGCCATTCTCTATTGGGAATAATTATACTATTCTTATGAAATATTGCCTTAATATAATAGTTATATTACACATGTTGAATGTAGGGGTATAAGGTATTTTATTAAGTTATAGAATTACTAGCTATAATGGTCAAGGCCTAATTGA